>JAOPJG010001001.1:0-14064 GCA_027478255.1 Dispira simplex | reverse complement strand
GCCGGTACTTGGGAAGGCGGGAAGAGCTTAGGTTCCTGGGAAGCTCTATCTAGGGCTAGGGCTAGGGTTCGTAACAGGAAGATAATTCAGCATGTGTGAGTGCCATACTTTGTCAAGGCCATCCTTTTCTTGGCTTGCGAAGCAAGGGTTCCTGATGGGAACAGGAGCTGGAGATTACATCTTCCAATGAGGACAACCAGCTCCCTCAAGATGAAGCTGATTTGATGGCCACAAGTCCAGACATCCCAGATGATGGTGTACTCTCTTCACAAGGTCCCCCCTTGTCTTGTGCTCCTAACATGGAGCCCATTGATGAATATTTATCTCCATGAAAATTTTGTTTTCATTTTGATGTCAAGGTGCTTTTTATTCTTGTTATGATTTTGTTACATCTTTTCTGTGTTTTATGAGGAGACTGGGTCAGGGAAACTCGAATCCCTCATGAATAAACAACATGCTTGTTTAATAAAAAAAAGATTTGCTTATCTACTCGTAGGTCTCTATTGTTTTATTTGAGTGCCTTCTCGCACCAATGACCTGAATCCTATTACACTATGAACTACATTGAGGTTTTTGCTTGCACATGGCAGTAGGAAGGAGGCTGAAGTAATTTAGAATGACACCACATATTTCAGACAGCATATGTTCCTTTTGAAAAATCGCGTAGCAGAGGTGTTGAATTGGCTGTGGGCCTCCTGACCGCAATGATATTCCACAATTGCTGTTATCCACACCCTTGACTCATAACTTAAAAACGAAAAATATTGAGTTTCTACTGTCTATCTACCCTGGAGATGTTGCAAGTACTTAATTTAATTATGAGCTATTGGTGCTTTCGAAATTTACCACAGAAGGATAGTGAAAAGAAAGGACGGCGGTGAAAGGGAGAAAAAAAAAGGCCAGAAGAAAAGACGTGAAAGTGAACGTATACAAAGACACGTCTTCACTTTAGGCACAAGATGAAAATTTCCCATGTCCGTTGTTACACTGGGTTAGTTTAGTTTTAGAAAGTCATAAATATGAAAATTTTACCCAACGTCGCTAGTGTACGCCACCAAAAACAAGAGGAATCAGGCCTTTCCTTCAGTGTACAAAAGTTTTCACGTCATACAGATGCTAGGCTTTATTCAATAGAAGAGGTTTTATGAAGCCGTGTCATTTTCTTTGGATAATAGGCCAAAAAAGGGAGCTTCCCTTCAGGGATTTTGGAAAGGTCCAAAATAAAAAAGAATGGTATAGTCGACCTTTACGGGCGGATTCCCGGAATTAGTCCCACTTTCTGATAAGTGGAAGTGCTTTGCTTAATGGCGAGCTGAAGATTTTTTTTTTTTTTGGATTGCCGAAAAAAGGTTTTGATAGAGGATAAAGGATTGGTTCATTGTACGGTGACACGTTGCTGACAAGGGTAGAAGAATGTAATCTATGGGAATGTAAAAAACTGAGGTACAATAAACATCATTTTATGTCTTGGTTCGTGATGCCTTTGTTTCACTAATTTAAGCGTCCTTCTCTATTCTCTCTTTTATTAGTCAACGCGAAAGATTTTTGACTCAGGGGTAAATAGGTATTATTTTTTATTCCCTTTTTTTGTACTGTTAGCCCTTGTTAATAGGAATATACACGTCTTGGTTTTACCTTTCTACCTTTTGTTTTCATTGAGTTATCCTAATTTAAAAGTTGTTTACTATGTCTCATTCACCCAAGTCACAATGTCCCATGCCCACCATTACTCCAATCATAATGCAGTCGCACATTTGGGTATTTTTTGAACTTGGCCAAGACCCAACTGAAATCCACCAAACTTTACAACGTATTTATGCAAGAGATTGTCCTTCATATGCCATGGTGTGCATATGGTACAATAACTTTAAGACTGGCCATTTGTCATTTGAAGATGAGCACCATATAGGACGTCCTTCCAATGAGAATTATGAATATAAAAGTGACACCATTGAACAGCTAGTTAACAAAGACCCATTTGTGTCCCTGAATGTGCTTGTGTGGGAGGTGAAGACTTCCATGAAGGACATTTGGAATGTCCTCTGCAACCAGTTGCATTACCATTCATACCTTAGTACTTGGGTCCCTCATTCCCTAACCTCGGAGTTGCAGAGTGACCACAAAACCTTTTGCTTCAATTTCCTTGACTGTTTTCAGAAACCAACCAACGCTCTTGTGTATAATATTGTGACGTGTGATGGAACCTGGATTTACCATAATAACCCCCAGACTCGCACTGGTCGAAAGATATGGGTGTCAGAACACCAAGGTCAGCATGACCCCATCCCTGCTCAGCCACAATGGATCCCAAAATTACAAAATTTTAAATGGACTGTGCTCCTCAATAAAGTGACCATGTTTTATACTGTTTTCGATACTGATGACACTAGGTCCAAGAGTTAATAATACAAAAGGATCTGTGTCAAACCAATGGTTAAAGAATGGCAGAAAGCACACCCAAAGTCATCCACTTCCCAAATCATCCTCCACCAGGAGAATGCAAGGCCTCATGTTTCTCACTATAGCAAGGCCCATATGGACGAGCTCAGACTCCAACTACTTAAAGCACCACCTCACTCTCCTGACCTTGCACCATGTGACTTTTGGTTGTTTCTGTGTATCAAGAAAAAGCTGGAGGGTAGAGTGTTTAACAATGATGATGAGATTATAATGAAGTCCTTGGTTCCCTCCAACAAAGTGACTTCCACAGGTGTTTTGATGAGTGGTTCAAAAGGGTGCACACAGTACTTGACAATGATGGTAACTATTATAAATAAAATCTGTTTCTTATGGGATTTCAAAAAACTTTCGCTTAAATAATATGAAAAGAGTTGGGCAGGTCATCTGCCGTAGTACGACATGTGTGCGCCCTCTGTAAGTAATGAGTTATCCTATGTTAGTATACCAAGAAGAGTGAACAGCGGTGCTAAACCATCAATAATCATTTCTGTCCATAGCTGGCATAACGAATGTTGTATCCACAAGTCTAGTGATAAAATTTTATAAAGTGTTAAGGACGAGGCAGCAAACCATACCTTCCAGTAATGTTATTCGGGGCATGGTGCTTTGTATTTCATAGAGGAAAGAAAAGCTATTCAAACATCATTGCTGCTATGCACTGAGTCAACAACAAAGAGCAGGAAAACAAGTGGAATATATTAAACAGCGGGAGAGATGAATTATTCCTACCTCACAAGGTTAAAATCTCTTTCGTGCCATGCGAGTGGTATACAAGAATAAACCCAAAGACCTTCTCGCGTCAGAGCTTGTGTATTTGTTTCTACGAAGAAGGGGTCGAGTCGTTCCCTTGGGTGGTGTCATTCTGGTAATACTTTGAAGTATCATTGCCGTGGAATTTATGATTGACGAAATTAAACCAAGGAATGAAAACTGGTTATATCGTATCAAGCGTTGCAAACACAACCAAGAGGACCAAAGGCATATTCAGTAGTTTTTGAGAGTTAGTTTCATCACACCAAAGGAAATCTAGTATTTACCACTCCCTGAATATATTAATAGAGCACCATGCACTACTGATCTACTGCCACTTGGTCTAGTAGTTGGAATTACGGGTATAAACTGTTCACTTACACATGAGAAGTTGGGAATTTTTCGAATTACCAGCGGCCACTTTTTGCACTTCCTCCGACAGGATACTCGTTCCGTACAACGCTTCACCACGAGCAACACGCGCCGACATTTCCTGCTGGTCTTTAGCCACCTCACGGGCATTTTCTCTTAGCCCCATAAAACGGTACGAACTAATATTGTACGTGTACAGGAAGCCACCCACTAAACCCACCAAACCGGCCCCACGTAACCCCGAACGAATCTGATTAGCGGATAGATTTGTGGGTTGGTACTTTTCTAACCAGTACATAACGGCTGGGCCCAGGGCGGCAAGACCGGCCCAGGTGAGGTAATCCGACGAACGGAAGTAGCGCACTACCCGGGAAAAGTGGGGATCGGCGTCGATCACCGGATACGGACGGGGTGAGGGATCAATGGCCATAGTGAAACAGGATTTAACGACAGGACTTGTTCCTTATGGGGGTATTATAAAATAGAATAAAGTGTAGACTTGTATACTTCGAAATAACGATATAAAAGAACAAAGGAACGGCGCACCAATGACAGCAGAAAGAAAAGGAATCGAATTGAACGGCATCCACGATTACCCAGTTCAGGTGGGGAGGGAAAGGAAGAGAAGTAGTGGGGTTTCCTCGTCCCCTATCGATTGACGCAAGGTTTTGGATGGCTTGAGCCCAAAGACTGGGTTTTGATACCACGTGATTCGTTTGTTTATCACCCTTTTCCCTTCACTGAAAGGATTCCGAAAGCTCACGACAACGATTGCCCCTTTGGAAACTGTTGTGGACAAGTGAGGGTCATGACGGCCAAACTGGGATGCATCTACGTATGCCTATAGCATTGTCGGACCATTCGAGCTCGACTGAAAGTGTTTGACTTGTTTATCCCAATACACCTTTGTCAACTGTTTTTTTAGTAACGTGTCCATAATTCTTTTGTCGAACACCACTCTACGTTCCAGCTCTACCATCGGCCTGTTACTATTGGTAGTAGCCAACGATTTCAAAGTAGGAAAGAAGCAGAGGGTCACAAACATTAAATATGACTAAACATGCCGGTTCGCCCTTGGCGTCCCCTTCCGGTCGACCTACTCGTAGTCGACTACGCGCCCATTCCCAGGTGGATAACCATATAGCACCAGACACTGATTCACCGCCAATGCGTACTCGTATTCGACGGGATCATCCAGCAACGCCTACCGGAGATGTAACACCACCTCCCTCCAAACGCGCAGGCCGTGGTAGACCTCTGGGTAGCGGCAAAAAATTGCAAACCGAGGCAAAAGAAGAAAAAGAAACAGTCTATTTAGACACGGTTACGGTTAATGGTCGAGCCGTAGGAATCGGGGATTTTATCCATGCGGTCAATGATATCGACGAGACTTTTCCCCACGTGGCCCAAATTAACGATATCAAAATGGGACCAGGGGACGAACCGGAACTGGACGTTTGTTGGTATGTGCATCCCATGCAAACGGTACACGTGCCCAATCGTACCTTTTACGAAAATGAAGTGTTCCGAACTCAAGGTGTCAATCACCCTCTTCCGTTATCGCAGGTATTGGACCAGTGTTATGTACTTCCACTCTCCAATTACGTAAGGGGTCGACCCGCCGATATGGCACCGGATGCTAAAGTGTACGTGTGTGAACACCGCTACACTGAGGTGGGCCATACTTTTAAACGTATCAAAGACTGGAAAAGTACCTTACCGGTCAAAGTGCGGCATATCAAGACTTATCCCGGTGATGAGACGGACAATTGGACTCCTTTTGCCGAACCTCTCGTGCTTAAGCGGGTTGCGTCAGTTTTTAAAGAGGAGAACAAGAGTTCATCACATGCTAATGATCAAGGCTCGGATGAGGACATCGATAATGAGGAAGAGGATGACGAAGAAGAAGAAGAAGACAATGAGAGTAGCAAAGTAGAAACGGAACAGAGCAATAAGGACAAAGCGGAAGATACCCATCCACAAACTGCGACTACGGAGACACTCTCCGCCAACGGTCGGGTCACTCGACACCGTTTACGTCAACAAAGTACCGAACAAAACGGAACGGTCACTCCGCGGCCCCAACAGAAACGATCTGCCGACGCCATGGACACATCGTCGAGTGGAACAGAAGGTCCTACCGCCCAACGCCGGGGACACGTCCAAGCACAGGAATTACCCCAAGATACGGGGACCTTTGCCGAAGCCAATGTACCCCAAATGGATCCCACTCTGGTGAAACGACTGCATCACGATGCCCGGGGAAGAGTTTTGTGGTATGCTGCACCACCCTTATTTGTACCGAACCAGTCCGCGTCAAGGCCAATGCATTCCCTCAAGTATTTGGCGTACCGTTCACGGCAGATGTCGGGGTAGTTTTCAAAGTTTTTTTGCTCTTTTGTTTTTTAAAAGAAGAAAAAAAACCAATTCGACTCGTTTCCAATAATGATGTAGGTATTGTCTATTGTGTAAGCTTCAGCAGATAGATATACGGATTGGTTAAGGCTCTATTCTATGAATTTACCAAATTATAATGTATTAGAGACCCACTTGGCGTGTATGTTGCTCTGTATTATGTTTTCCTTATAATATCATTTATAATTGAATATGCCATAGATTGGTTCATGTAGATATTATCCCTAGGGATCACATATTTACTCTTGGTAATTTGGTACAATTGGAGTGGGTCAACCGCAAGCGAAGTCACCCACTTCCAATGATTGGTGGTTATCAGTCAGGTTAGATATTAACGCATGACAAAAAGTGGTGCTGGAGATTTAAACACGATGAGCCACAGTGTGATTTGGCATGTGAAAAAGACCAAGATATGGGTGATTTTTTTTGACAATATAGAGATTCGGAGCTAAAAATGTACCAACAATGACATAACCAATAGGATCTTGTGAGAGACCCATTCAACTTCGGCGGATTTATCACTATGTAGTCGAAAAAAAGCTACCCATACGGAATGTACAGCTCTTTATTACTAACCGCAACTATAAAAAAATTAAATAAGGAAAAATCGGGGAAATTTTATTCGAAGTAATAAAACGAAGCGAAAAGGTATTGGGCAGTGATACATTAGCCAATGCACACTGGGAATGGCGTGGTTTTTTTTTTCTGGTTGGCCGCTCAAGTATAAAATAAAATCAATTGCTCTCTACTTTTATTAGTAGAGCGCTGTCTATGTTATATTTCACAAATTGCACCTTTGTCCACTTAACTACACTTTTAGTAACCAAATTTCTTTTCCGGTTACTTTAGTCGACCACTAGCTGATACCGTCAACTTCCCAGGTCCTTACTCACTAGTAACCTCATTGCAAATTAGTGAAACGTTGTCCAAGTTATACCGTGCTATCGCCGCATACCGTTCGGGTTGCCCTTTTTGTTAAAAGCTATACTGACTAGTGAAATACTGGTAAGTACAATCACCAGCGAAAGATAGACTCACTCTTCCAAACTCCTTTACATTTTATGTGCATCGGCTAATAAAGGACGACAGACTCGGAGAGCCTTACCGTTCAGGACGAACTCCACACATTGTCAATACTATGTTTTTCTTATTCCATTCCTGGTTACAAGTAGTTTTGGAACAAGGCCGTTTCTAATCAGACCCGTGTTATTTCCACTTATATATTTACGCAATACTTATTCTATACTTGCCAAATGCCATGACGGTTATGGGGTACCACGTTTTGAATCACAACCCTTTTCGGTAATGATATGTTCCTCTCATCATTAACTAACTAGTCGGAATCAGGTCGTATTATGGAACAGACCGCCGTACCTCTACTTACTCCTTCACCCAGGGATAGTAACATTGTCCATTACGCAGGCTCGCCTATATTCGAATACGATGTGATTGTCGTGGGAGGTGGAGTAGCAGGAGCTGCATTAGCCTATGCTTTAGGTACGAACGGCCGTAAGGTACTCATGGTGGAAAGAGATTTATCCCAACCAGACCGTATCGTGGGTGAATTCATGCAACCCGGGGGTATCGAGGCCCTTAAACGGTTAGGTCTCGAGAGTACGTTAGAAGATATTGACGGTATCATAGCCCACGGCTACGTGGTGTGTTACGAAGGCAAACAGGTGATGCTCCGATATCCCCATCATCCTACCACGGACAAACCCTACCGTGGCATCTCGTTTCATCACGGTCGTTTTGTTAGTAATCTACGCAAGGCTGCCATGGGACTGGATAATGTCACCGTACAACAGGGCACAGTCAACCAACTGATCGAGGATCCCGAATGGGGTCGGGTAGTGGGTGTCACTTATACTCCCAATCCCTCCCAAAGTAAAGATATTGCGGATCAAAAATCTTTGGCCAGCCCTACACCAGTTTTCGCCCCGATCACAGTGGTGGCGGACGGTGGATCATCCAAGTTTCGTAATTCGTATCTTTCTCGTCAACCCAAGGGACATTCCCAATTCTACGGGTTTATTATGCGGGATTGTACATTGCCCGCACCCAACCACGGTCACGTCATTCTAAGTAAAATCGCCCCCGTACTCATGTACCAAATTGATACCCACGAAACCCGTGTATTGGTGGACGTACCCAACAATGTGCGTAAGGAATATAACAATGACGTTCGTAAATACCTGATGAAAGTGGTATTGCCAGATATTCCCAAGTCACTCCAGACCAAGTTTGTGGAAGGTTTAGAAACCAGTCGGATGCGGTTTATGCCCAACCGCTTCTTACCCACATCTTCAAACAGACAAGACGGTCTGATCTTTCTGGGCGATGCTTTGAACATGCGTCACCCACTTACCGGGGGTGGTATGACGGTAGCCCTATGGGATGTGGTACACCTCAAACAACTTTTGGCCCCCAATGTGGTACCTTCCCTTCGGGACACACACACAGTTTTAGCCCAGCTGCAGACCTTTTACTGGAAACGCAAGAGTCGTTCGTCCGCCATCAACATTTTAGCCCAAGCTTTATATCAACTATTTTCGGCCCAGGATGACCCAGATTTACGAGTCCTTCGTCAGGCCTGTTTTGACTATTTCCAACTAGGCGGAACCTGCGTATCTACTCCGGTGGGTCTTTTGGGTGGCATCTATTCCAGTCCGTTGCTCCTCATGTACCATTTCTTCGCCGTTGTACTCTATGGCATGTTTTGCTTTTTGGGTTCGTCTTCGTCTCCTTGGGCCTTTGTATGTAATCTTGCCCGGTCGGTGTCTGTACTGTGGATGGGGTGTAAAGTATTTTTGCCCCTGTTATGGACCGAAATTTGTTAATTTAGCTGATATCTTGACTATTGCAAAGTTGCTCTTTTGCATGATGCTGATATTGATAATGATAATGATATTTGTTAGACTTGATTATGCACATAAATATACCGATTATTTAATGTTATTATTGTAGTGGGTAAGTGTTTGCAATGCAAAACTAGCGTTGCGGGTTGTATATCTCCTTTTTTTTGTTTAAATATTTTAGTTGATATGACATTTTATTTTTAGTAATGAAAAGTGAGTGCACGAAAAATAAATCGTTTTCTTTCCTCTTTTTTTAGTAAAAGAGAAGCACACAACATGTCACTTCCTAAGTGGGTAGCACTTGCTAATCCAACGCCTTTCCGAGTACCGGTCGCTTCGGTCGAATAACTTTTTTTCTTTTACTAATACGGGAGGCTCGTAAAAATCTACCAGTTCATGTAAACTTGTCTCAGTTTATGTATGTGTACTTTTAATAAAACGTATAGTTTTTATTTCATTTTTTTAAATATTTGCTCCCATGTACCTTTACGGGTTTTCACTCCAATCTAGTCATTTTCCATTTCGTTGCATAATGCCCCTTCCGAAACTTTTACAACAAGTGTCCCCACGGCTACTGGTCGGATTAGTGAGCGTAGTGGTAATTCCTACGGGTTTGTGGATTGGTACCCGGCTCGGCGAGTCTAGCGAAAATGACGTTATCGTAGTTGATCCGAAAGCACCGGAAACTCCTTCCGAGGTAAAATTGCACACATTGTACCACCGACGAGCTGGTCAAATTCGTTGGGATACATGGCATGACGGGTTTGTGGCCAAACTCCTCCATTTCCTCAATTTGGCTGCCGAGGAAAGAGGAATGGCCCAATTCTTTTATTCAAAAGTTGACCAAGTGGGGTGCTCTATCAACAGGATGTAATTAAATATCACCATTAATTACAGAGGCTAACGCATGGTTGATCAAACTTATTACTCTACCTTGTGTTTGTGAATATGTTGCTACTTATTCGTTCGCAAAACAGTCCGAACCTACCCGACCAATAATCACCAAACAAGACTATTTATACACACGGTAAGTTGTAGTAATAGTTAATGCCCTAGGGGTATATATGGGATAGCTCTAACGAGATATGCGAGAGTGCATAAAGATGTATTACCCTTTAGTGTCTGTCGTGGAAATTGGGATGTTACTTTTGGCCACAGAAGAAATAACCTGCTTTTTTTTCGATTTGTCTGGACTCTGACTTAATTCTTACTTCCGGGGGGTGGGTGGCATACCCATGTTAATTTCCTACCTTGTTCAGGTCTACCTTGTTGGAGCAACGTCATGCCCTTTTGGCAGAAAAGGAGGAGAAGTTGGCCAAGCTGCGCAAATTCGAGGAAGAAGTGGCACAGCGGGATGGCATTAAATCCCCCACCACAACGACAACCATATCGTCTACAACCGAACTCGAAAGGAAATAATGGACACGCGCTCGGGTAAATACGTTTTGATGCCACCACTTATAAAATCTCACTCTGTGGCATTGGATGGGTTACATGTTCACCAACCTACTTCTTTTAGCTATTAAAGTAACGGCTAATGGCGTATTGCTTGAAAACCGTTTAATGCCAAATAAATGCGGGGCTAGTAAAAACAATATGCTGTGCAATCTTTTCATGATAAGAAATACAAGTGTTGATTTACCCACTCCAACCCACTTGGGGTCACTTGACATCCATCTGCTGCATATTCTAAGCCCACTCTCTCCAATTCACTAGTTTTTTTTTTAAGAGAGGTTCGTTTTCCCTTTTCACAAGGAATTCGTTTAACCATCGTCTTCATTTTTTTTTTCCTCTGGTGAACCTTGACTTATTTTAATAGTTCTCCCTTACTTTTCTTTTCACTGAATGTACTGCATTTAGCAAATAAGCATACCTCCTTCTTGTGGATACATTTCGAATCGACAACGACGCCACACCAGTCCTCTCAGCCGTAGACCCCATTCCCATCACTTTACCATGTCCACCAAACAACGGATTGGCAATTACACCATAATTAAAACCCTGGGTACAGGGTCGTTTGGAAAAGTAAGGCTGGGCGTTCATTCGCAAACGGGTCACAATGTAGCGCTCAAGTTTATAAGTCGGGCACAGATTGACAAGGCGGAAATGGTAGGTCGGGTAAAACGCGAAATTCAATACCTACAATTACTCCGCCATCCGCACATCATCAAATTATACGAAGTGATCATGACCAGTACGGATTGTATCATGGTGATGGAATACGCCGGTGGGGAATTGTTTAATTATATCGTGGAGCGTGGACGTATGAACGAAAATGAAGCTCGGAGGTTTTTTCAACAGATTATTAGTGCGGTGGATTATTGTCATCGGCACAAAATTGTACACCGGGATTTAAAACCCGAGAATTTATTGTTGGACAAGTTTGATAACGTCAAAATTGCTGATTTTGGACTATCCAATTTTATGAGCGACGGTGAGTTTCTGAAAACGAGTTGTGGGTCGCCTAATTATGCGGCGCCCGAGGTGATTAACGGGCATTTTTATTCCGGAGCCGAAGTGGACGTATGGAGTTGTGGGGTTATTTTGTACGTGATGTTGTGCGGTAAACTTCCTTTTGATGACGAATCTATTCCTCAGTTGTTTAAAAAGATTTCTAGTGGGGTGTTTGCTATGCCGGGTTATTTATCGGCCGAGGTGCAACAATTGCTGACGCGGATGTTGGTGGTTAAACCGTTGGAACGGATTACCATTGCCGAAATTCGGGACCATCCTTGGTTCAAACGAAATTTACCCGAGTACCTGAGTCCGGTGGCCCAGGAGGATATCGATACCACTACCTCCATTGACGATAATGTGGTGAATCAACTGGTCAAAAAGTTACCCTACACCGTCGAAGCCGTTGTGACCGCGTTGCGCAACCCCCAGCCTGACCCGACTACCCACCATATCAAAGTAGCCTACCAGTTGGTGGCAGACCAGAACCGTATCGTCCAGGATTTACGACATACCAATAGTAACCAATTACAAAACTATACCTTTGGGTCTTCACCACCGGCGTGGAATGCGGTTCCGTCATCCGCTTCGAATTATCCTGGCGGAGAGGATACGGGTCTGCCGGACATTGCTACTCTTCCCGGAACCCTTTCGGCCCCGAGCAGCCGTCGTGGTCGCAGTCAAACTACCAGTGTCGGACCTCGGATGCCTCACTCGAGAGTGGTCGTGGAAACACCTGATTACATGGACGAGGATGACCCTTCTTCGATTTCGGTGCTAAGCAGTAGTTTACCCCAACAATTTGTCCTCCCGCAGCAGGCACGTGCCGCGCTTTCGTCTGCGTTGGCCCAGGGTTCTGTTAAAGGAGGGAATCCCTTGGAACGTATTCGGTCTCAGGCGTCCACAGTAGCGGCCGAAAGTATAACCGAGTCGGCCCCCAGTGCGGCCTCATCGCCTATGTCCGCCCAAGGGACCAGTCCTGTCAAACCACCCCCTATTGCCATTCCTGGCCGCGCTAACCAAGCTCTACCTTCCACACAGGAAGCTGATGAAGAAGCCGTGGAAGAAGGACGAACGGAAACTTTTGCCTTTTCACCGCACCCGATGGTACCGCACTCTCTGGGTAAATCCCCTTTACCCGATGCCCACGGTAACGCTTTGTTAGAACACGCCGCTACACCACTGATTGGTCGCTCGAAAGTCCACCAATTCCCTACGTCGTACCGGGCCTACCAGCATTCCGTTGCGGAGTTGGGGAGTTCGGTTGGTAAACCCGATCAGTTGCCCGTGAGTGTACCCATTCCGGTAGTGCCTTCGTCCCGTCCCAACCCTCGTGGTGATGGTTCGCAACCTAACTCGACTTCCCGAACCAACCGTCGACCCCCGCGTTGGCATTTTGGCATTAGGTCCCGTAACCCTCCTCGGGAAATCATGGAAGAAATTTACAAAACTCTTCGAGTCCTTGGCATTCAGTGGAAACCGTTTGACGCCTGGCATGTACGTTGTCGATACATTTATCCGGATACCCCACCTACAGATCGTCCCCAACCCAGTCTAAACCCGCATAGTACCGGGTACGTGCCCGGTTTGGTAGTCAAATTCGATATGCAATTGTACAAGATTGACTCTACAAGCTATCTCGTCGATTTTAAATATGTACCGCCCGCCCACCTTAGTCAGGCCATCCTTGGGAAGGACGGGTCAGGTCCTCTACCTTCCGGTGGTTCCACCCAGGTATCCGGTATTCCACCGAGGAAAGGCACCACCACTGCCGATCACGACTCATTGAATTTATTGGGCCAGTCCTTGCCTATGACCCTCCAGGATCCTGCGTTAAATGTCGGTACTAACGAACCGGTAATTCACTCTATTTTTCCCTTTTTCCACGTGTGCGTTTCTCTGATTACTAAATTAGCTGCTTGATATCCATGTGACACACTTTATGCGCCTTTCAAAGACATTGTCCATTATTTGATTACTGACCTTTACCGATATACGCTAGAATAAGCACATTATTTATTTTTTTACCGATTAAATTAAACAACAAAATTGTTTTTTTTCAGTTCCTCATAGTGATAACATAATGTATATAAGTGAGGAAAGTAATAAGATTAAATGTGAATGGTGGTGGTGGATTCCCAATGGTAAACTGAATGGCACGGGTCCCGTATTCCTCTTTCTTTATTCGGAAGAGACATCATTCTTTTATCCGATTATGGCGTATTATAGATAACGACGATATTCCCTCGTCCTCTCTTCTTTTTACCTTTTTTTTTAAAAAAGGGAAAGTCAATAATGTATGCAACATTGTGGAACGAACCCTGGCTTTCCAGGAATATTACGTGTTACATAATGGCGATAGGCTCGCCGTGGGTTGCCATTTTTCCGAGTGATGATTCCATCTCACGAATTGACAAACTGAACCCAACTGCCCTTTTCGCTATCAAGTTCATGTTGAACGAATGAAATAAAAGGTGCCACATTGGACACGCGAACTTCCAAGTGTAACCCTTGTAGTACCTCACAGCAGAGTACATTGACTATGAATCTACCGTTTACGCCCATCCAAATGAGAGAGTGTGTGGTTTGAGCACAATCATTCTAAAATTCACTAGGTGAAACCATTGAGCATACAAAAAATATACGATAAAAGTACAGTCCAATCAATAGATTGAGAAAAAAAACACAAGGTTACGTTGATAAGTGAATGCTCCATACAATAGCGTATAGTCAACTGTGGCAGTCAGGGACAAGG
>JAOPJG010001000.1:0-14075 GCA_027478255.1 Dispira simplex | reverse complement strand
TCCCCAACCATTGGTTTGACACAATTCTCTATGTAGTAAGAACTATTGACCTTAGTGTTACCAGTACTGAACACAGTTAGCAAAACTTTCTGTGGCTTCGAGGTCCACCATGGCTGAGCAAGGATGGGGTCATGCTGACCTTAGTGTTCTAGCACCCATACCTTTCAACCAGTGCCAGTCCGGAGGTTATTATGGTAAACCCAGGTTTCATCACACGTCACAATATTATACACGAGAGAATTGGTTGGTTTCTGAAAATGGTCAAGGAAATTGAGGCAAATGGTTTTGCGGTCATTCTGCAACTCCGACGTTAGAGAATGGGGAACCCAAGTACTAAGGAATGAATGGTAATGCAACTGGTTGTGGAGGATATCCCAAACATCCCTCACAGAAGTCTTCACCTCCCACGCAAGCACATTCAGGGTCACAAATGGGTCTTCATTAGCTAGCCCTTCAATAGTATCACTTTTATATACATAGGTCTCATTGGAAGGACGTCCTGTGTGGTGCTCATCTTCAAATGACAAATGGCCAATCTTAAAGTTGTTGTACCAGATGCACACCGTGGCATATGAAGGACAGCCTCTTGAATAAACATGTTGCAAAGTTTGGTGGATTTTGGTTGGGTTTTGACTGAGTTCAAAAAATAGCCAAATGTGAGACCGCATTATGACTAGGGTAATGGTGGGCACGGGGTGTTGGGCAAATGGGACATGGTAAATGTCTTTTAAATCAGGATAACTCAACGAAAACAAAAGGTAGAAAGGTAAAACCAAGACGTGTATGTTCCTATTAACAAGGGGTAACGGCACAAAAAAAGGGGAAGAAAAGATAATACCTATTTACCCCTGATTCTGGATCATTTCCTATTGACCGATATCAAGAAAAGAACTAGAGAGAAAACAAGTAATGGTAGAAACCCCCCCCCCTACGGATTCCTACCTTATATCCTTTGGCACTGTAAAATTATCGAAACTCGCCAAGTATACCAAAAGTGAAAACTAAGATTTTTTTGCCCCGAAACTAATAACTCACGATATTCTTATCAACTGACACGGGAATAATAGAGTGAAAAATCACCGAAATATATGTTCGACATCTTCAAGTGTTTAATAAAAAGATATTTATTACCATTCGGATGGTACTCAACTGAAGGACACAGTTCCAAGAGTACAATTTTCCGCCTATCATATATGGGTGAATATTTTCCAACCATATAAGCAACTCGGAAAAAAACTGCACCAGTTATAATCTAGGGTTTTATAAGTAACACATTTAGCATCGGTGGATTGTTTGCCATGGGGGGGGGGTTGAAAAAAAATTATCCATGTTATGCAAGATTGAAGCATAAGCTACCAACGCCATCGCAAACGCATTCGATCTTAGTACAACCCACATTATGGCTTATGGCAGTCTGGTCTTTAAGCGCGACTACTCGTTCAACGCTTAAATTCGTTTTGATAAGATATTCACAATACGTAAGAGTATCCGTAGAGATTACGTTGCCTAGAGGGTAACGGGAGAGCTCTCTGTTACAGCATATAGCACTGACATGTTCTCCAAACTTTTTAAGATTGGTAATGATCTCGTTAACACATCAGACAATGTTGTTCTTAATCTGTTCATCATTAGCTACACTACTGGTCACCCAGATGAGAATGGTAAACCACATAGGAAATTTCATGGTCAGAGTAAGTATTAAGGAAGACTAGCAGTTGAGAAGCGTGAGAAACGAGGTTACTGGTAATAGAGGAGTGGAAACAAGAAAATAACACTATGATGGACGACAAAGGCAATAAAGGAAATAATAATCACAAGATGAATTGAAAGTGAGAGACGAGAAGGAAAACATCACTATTTATAAGTTGAGAGATGTAGGGATGGTCCTGAGATATCATGTTACCCTCTCCAGTATGGGGAGTAGCTCATTATTATTTCTTACCCAAACCACTTTGTTTAAGGCCAACCCCATCAACCGCATACATCTCTTTACTCCGGGCACCCACTTCTCTCGAGATGGCCACCCTATTTCCCACTTGTACTACAATGCTGTTTATAGCTGAACTGTTTTGCCATAAACTATCGATAGACCCAGGTCAATATTGAAGGGGTTGGACCCAACTTCCTTTCCCCTCAGTCCATCCCCAACAGAATACATGCTGCTCTTCATTTTTCATTGTCCGCTGATACAGATGCTTCGGAGTAAGAAAAATATCCTGAGGTAGCACAAGTTTGCATCCACTTTATCCAGTGGTAGTCAGTGATACTTGTACAACAATTTCATCCTTTGCATATTCTGTTAATCTCCATGTTTTCCACCTCCGTCAGTAATTTATTTCACGTGATTTCCTTCGCTACTCACGCACTCAATTTGGTATATTATATCTCGTTCACTCTCTCACTCCTTTCTTCACTCTGGTGAAAAATGGTTTATTGTTTATCTATGTTTAAGTGTCTAACAACACTCCCCCAGTTTATCACAGTTAGTTTATAGTTTAGTTTATTAAAGGCTATCTTTACTCACAAAGAATAACATATTCGGTTATTCTTTCTTGGTAGTACAACCACCCCCTCACAATGAAAACAATTTCCATTCGAATTGTCCCATTTGCACTGTAGGAAAAAGAGGGGGTTGAGGATCTGGTCAATGGAGTGACCACCAAAAGAATCAATTTTCACCAGCCATTTGGGTCTTTGCATCCTTTTTAATTTTGATGGCCACACGATTCACCGCAGGTTTCCAAAGTATACTCGGAATTCCAAAAATTATTAATTTTTAGCACCACAATAGGGGACAACTGTTATTCTAACGACACAGGCCTCACTTTAATGTTGTTAGTCCAATAAGTTACTGTCGTACTGTAGTTTCTCCCTTTCTCTAAAAACCATATCACTTTCCGACAGTTATGTGCTCAACATTGCCTTTCACAGGAAAACTGGCGTACTACTGAAACAGGAGCCAGTTCATACGTCCCTTGAACCTACCTGACCCCAAAGTCACTAAGGGAGGAGTCAAGCAACGTGTTGAAAGAAAGTGACGTCTACCCTCCCACTGAATGCACAGCTACAGATGATAACATTTCCGAACCCCCTGATGACATGTAAATGCTTCCCTCAGGGTCTCCGCTTATAAAACGCATCCGCCAGTCTCACACGGCACTTAGCCTATATCAGCTGGAGTTTGTGTCATTTCTTAGACCATATTTTGGTCCACTCTGATAACTATTTAAGGGCCATGTGCCCTCGTTAGGATACTCTTTTGTTTAATAAAGATACTTGTTCTTAGTGATAAATTGTTGACTGTTCTCATATGTTATTTATTGCTTGTCTACTTGGGTGCCATCTCGCACTGCTAGTACTCAATCCGTTACACTACAATGATTGCCCGAACGAAAGCCTTCACTCTAATACTGTTATTATCATCTTCGAAAAAATATAACCACATAGCTCGCTGTTAGCAGGAACAATGATTCTGGCAGCCCATCTGGTAGTATTTCGACTCCGTTGGAATTTTCTGAGCAATCAATTGCCAGGATTCGAGGTGAGTGAAGTCCAGAGTGTTGGTAGTTTCGGCTGCCCATCCACTAGTCGTCAAGTAGTGATGGTTAACGTATTTATATTAGTTTAGCTTGAAGATGAAGTGATTTATACAGCTCTACTGGCGTTTTTTCTCAGGGTTTTACCTCGCCTTATTGCAGCCTTTCAAAATTCACTCTTTACTGGCCCTTCAATTTTCTCGTTCGTTTGGGATTTTTTTTCCTTCACAATCGAAAAGACATTGAAAAAGATGTCCCGCTCTTTGGTATAGGTGCTCATATCCACCACCAAAACGAACGAAATCGCAAAAAAGAAAAAAAAACGTAAACAACACAAAGGCCAGTCAATGAGTTGCATTATTGTGGCTTTTTGAAGCTATCGAGTTCAATGTCCGCTTGAATAACGTTTTGAATTCAAGACTGACGAGCACTGCACGGTTTAGTTTTTTTTCCGCCTTTTACAAATTAACTAACGAATAATTTACCACGATGCTATCCCGGAGGCCACGTTCCCTTGGTCACCAGGCCTTACTCCACATTGTGCTGGTTTTGCTATGTGGTTTATTATCGACAGCCTGGGCCCAAACCGACCAACCCCCACGTCCACCGCTTATGGGGGATCAAGTGATGGCGGGTATCTTTTTCCTCTTGGTAGGCCTCTACTACTTTGCCTTTGGCACCCGTAAATTCCACCTGATACTATTATTAAACGGGTTTCTAATCTGTAGTATGCTGGTGTATTATGTGTGTATCAAAGTTCGACCGGCGGCAATAGACGATATACCCCGTCGGGTGATTTACATGGTGGTGGCCATGTTGCTCGGATTGGTGTTTGGAGTGGCCCTATGTTTATTTAATCTGGTCGGGCTTTTCGGTATCGGAGGTGTGGGTGGGTTTTCCCTAAGCATGGTGCTCTTATCTTTGGCGGAGGAAGGTTTGATCGTGGTGAATTGGGGTCGGGGTTTGTTTATCGCGTTTTTCGCAGTGGCCTTTGGGGTTTTGGTGCTTGCGAACACCCGTCGGTTTTTAATGGCTTCTACCGTAATCACTGGGGCGTATTTGATTATACTGGGGGTGGATTTTTTTACCCGGACGGGATACAGAGAACATTTGACAGCTTTTACTCATGCTACTCCAGACGATTTTTACCATCCGGGTCGTGCTGCCTATGTACTCATTGCAGCATGGATATTGGCTATTCCAGTGGGTCTCTTTATTCAGCAGTATTCTTCTAACACGGGTTTATACCACTCTATCTTTGGAGAGTCCAAAGGAAAGGAATAAGCATTGTGTTTTTTACCCTTGTTGTGTATGTTTAATGCGTTGTTGAATGCTTTAAAAGTGCCACAGTATAGTTGAGATCACCTATATACAAGTGATGTCCGGTAGCACTATGATGTGTATAGCCAGGACTTGTCTAACGGTTCAGGGACATGGCTTTCATAAACGAGTGTGTGCACTGCCGCCCCTCACTTTCACAGAACAATGCTACAAATGGCTCACCAACAGCGGGACACGTTGATGATCAGTGAGTGCCCCTGGGCGTGGGATACGGAATGGACGCGTTGGACGAAGGGGATAAACACGGCTAATATAATATTTAACCAACCGTTCCCACCGGTTACCCAAGGATTGTCCCATTTTCGTCATCTGGGATAGGAGTTTCCCATCCGCCTGTGATGGGGTCAACCTACCAAAATAACCTACCCCTTACCACATCATTATTTATTGTTACGTTTCCCTTTTTTCCTTTTTACACCCATTACTTAAAAAATCAACTTTGCCTCATGGAATATATGACGACCTGCCTTTGGGTCAATAAACGATATCTCTAGTTACACACAGCTGCTTTCTTTTTTGTACAACCCGTTTCTTTCTTCTATTGTCAGGTGAACGAGTTTCCTCATCTGAACCGGCTTGTGTTCCCCGACGTCTGATCTAAATAGATCACCTCCCTTTGCTTATGACTATTTTTTTTCAGATTTTCTTTATTTAAACAAATATACACATAAAATCCCCCTTTCTTTCTGACCGTGATCTCGCTTTCCTTTTTCCCTTTTTTTATAATAGTCACCACACATTCCCCTACTTACGTAAACAACATTTCTCGTGCTGCCACACATTGCATTGTCAACACGTGTATCTTGTTCTTTCTTTTACCTGGTTATCTATTCTTACGTTGGTCATTTTACCTGTACCACTATAACGACAAAGGAGTACCCATTCGTCACGAAAGACGTCTACAAATCTGTTACGTGCCCTTGCATTACTATTCTTACTTTGCATCGTTCAACCTTGTAACGTAGCGGTATAAATCCATCTGCCTCTTGTAGGGTTAACTTGCGTCATCCGTGAATGGTTCGCTAACATTAACAAGTTATTTTACGACAATCCAAACCCAAGGACCATCTTGACGGTTCTGCCCGTTACTTGGCGTTGAAATCCCTCCACGTCTGGGTTCTCTCTCCCCCTCCTTCTTACATCGTCAAGTGTCACTGGACTGTAATCGCTTTCCACTGTAATAAGCGGTATAATGAAGCGTGTACATCCCACAGCAGACCTATTTGTCGACCATTCCGATAGGGCTCCCCGATTGGACATGGGTAGCGTTCGGACCAGTTACGACGAACCACCTTCGGCGTTGGGTAACGTCCATCAGTCCAATCTGGTACCCGAGGGCACAGTGATTAACCCGACCGGAAAATCCAAGCGCCATTTCGGACTACCTGATGCCCCTACATTCTATCCTACACTGGAGGAGTTTGCCCATCCGTTAAAGTATATTGAGAAAATCCGTCCTCAGGCCGAACACGCCGGTATTTGTAAAATCGTACCGCCAAGCAAGTGGAAACCTACGTTTGCATTGGATACCGAAACCTTTCGTTTCCGGACGCGAAAGCAGCAGTTGAATTCATTGGAGGGCAAGACTCGTGCTAATCTCAACTATTTGGAACAGCTATACAAGTTCCATGCCCAGCAGGGTCATCCTGTTACCAAGATTCCCCATCTGGCAAAGCGACCCATTGATTTGTACGGGTTGAAAAATGAAGTGGCGGCTAGAGGCGGTTTTCAACGAGTTACTGCCGAGAAAAAGTGGGCCGAAATTGGCCGAGAACTCAACTATGCTAGAGATACATGTACTTCTCTCTCAAATTCCTTGAAAAAGGCCTACAGTAATATCGTCCTGCCATACGAAATGTATCTGACCCGGGTGAAACGTCAGGAACCCCATACCAGTTCACCTGCATCTCCTAATGTACGTAGAGTAGCGCCTACCACTCCCCTTCGATCCCAAACTACGGGTACCGACGCTTCTCCCTTACCTTCTGCGTCCACACCAGGATTATCGACCCCCCGCGTGGGGATCAAACAAGAAGCCACTCCCAATACTGCGGAATTCGGTGGTAGTTCGACGGTCGCTAGTTCCCAGGCTTCCGATGTGGACCCTTCGGAGGAGTCCCGCTTGTCCCGTCGTCGTTCCAAGCGGTTGAAGGTGGAAAAAACGCAAGACGCTTTCTCCGGGGATGCTGATCCGCGTTCGGCGGGGGGATCTGGTACACCCCGGGGCCGTACTGCACCGTCCACTTCGACTCCGAGATCCGGCCCGGCCAAGAAAGCCGGCGACGCATCCGATTCTTCTAGTGAAGTATGCAGAATTTGCGGACGGGGTGACCACGGCGACCAGATGCTCCTATGCGACGGATGTGATAACGGGTTCCATCTCTTCTGCCTCGATCCCCCGTTGAAAAAGGTACCCAACAATGACTGGTACTGTACCCAATGTATTCTTCAGGCGGGCGATGATTTCGGGTTTGAAGACGGTGACGAATATTCACTTCATACTTTTCAACAAAAGTGCAATAATTTTAAACGCCATTGGTTTTCCTCTTATTTTGAAGGGACCGACGATGCGGATTTAGTAGAGGACCGAGTTCCCGAACAAGTGACTGAAGCCGAATTCTGGCGACTGGTGCAGTCCCCCTACGAAGACGTTGAGGTGGAATACGGAGCCGATCTTCATTCCATGCAACACGGGAGTGGGTTCCCCACCAAGGAACGTAACCCGTTGGACCCTTATGCGTTGGATCCGTGGAATTTAAACATTATCCCCATTCTTCCGGATTCGCTGTTTTCGTTTATCAAGTCCGATATTTCCGGAATGATGAATCCATGGCTGTACGTGGGTATGTGTTTTTCCACTTTCTGTTGGCACAACGAGGACCACTATACCTATTCCATCAATTACATGCACTGGGGGGACACCAAGACATGGTACGGGATTCCTGGGGCCCACGCCGAGAGGTTTGAAGATACCATGCGACAGGCGGTACCCGAACTCTTTGAACAGCAACCCGATTTGTTATTCCAATTGGTAACCATGTTGTCACCCGGTACGTTGCTGGAAAACGGAGTCGATGTGTATGCCTTGGACCAACGTCCCGGACAGTTTGTAGTCACTTTTCCCAAGTCGTACCACGCCGGTTTTAACCACGGGTTCAACTTTGCTGAGGCGGTGAATTTTGCGACACCCGATTGGATCTCCTTTGGCGAGGACAGTGTGGCTCGGTATCAGGCCTACCATCGATTGCCGGTGTTTTCCCACGACGAATTATTGATGGCCATTGCCACTACCCATCCATCGATCGAAGTGGCCGAATGGTTGCTGCCCTTTTTAAAACGGATGGTGGACCGCGAATTAGCGGAACGGGACAGGGTACGGCATGCAGGACAGGGCACCCAACGGGAAATCTGCGAGGAAAAGGATTATGGCGAAGACGAGTACAAATGTACTGTTTGCAAGGCCTTTTCTTATTTGTCGGCGATGGTCTGTTCGTGTACGACGCAGATTACCTGTTTACGACACGCAACGGAAGTAAGTGTCGGTTGCCTCGAGGATATTTGACTGTTAATCGGAATACGCTTGATGTTCTATTCGGTGATTAACTAATGGATATGTCTGGCTTTAAGGAATATCTCGAGGTGGAGTATGAGAGGGTTCCCTAATTACCGCAAGTGTTTCCAGACTTTACTAACTCAAGCTTGTGATCTGTACTGCCTTTGTTGCTGATGTACCTTATTCTACCTATCAAATCTTTTTTTATTTCTTTTTTCTTCCACTTGGTATTATTCTACTCTCATTCTATTTTACATTATTCTTTCACTCGCCTCTCGACAGCTGTGCGCCTGCCCGGCTTCAGCACGTATTTTACGACTACGCTATACTGACGAATCTCTACGAAACATTGTCGAATCGGTAACTTCCATTGTAACAGTGCCACGTGAATGGGTGCGTAGATTTAGAAGCCTTATGATTGCTGATAGTGTACAGGTAGCCCACAAAGGTCCAAAGGACATGAGCTCTACTCTTGTGATCCCACCGACATCTGGCGGTGGGTATGGTGACGTACCTTTTTCTCAGATACCCCATATATGCTTGAAACCATCTTTTCCGTTGATATGCCAACTACTTGCTGAAGCTGACCGTATTCCTTCTGTCATTTACGATGCTAGGGTTCTACGGATGTTTGTCGATCGCGTGATGCAATGGATCAGGGAGGTCCACACGTTTTTATTCATAACACCTCCCCTACCGACCGATTCCACCCCTGATGGGAGCAGCAATGCTAGACCGTCGGCCCCCAACGGCCGACCTCGTTCCACTCACCCTGATCAATCCCATACCACCACCTCTGTTCATCATGACCACGCTTTATCCGATGTGAATTACAAAAACTATGTATCTTACTATTTGCCGTCGGAGATTTCACTCGAAGCGACCCAATTGGATTCCCCTGAAATACTCGACCATTTAGCCAACAAAATTCCACCACTCGACCAGTTACCGATTACCGAGTCCCATACCGTTAAACGAGTGGAAGAGTTGATGTTACAGGCCGACCAGTTGTCTTTTTCTTCTCCCGAGGTGCCCTATTTGGAGAGCATGCGACGACGGGGTATTGCTTTTCGTCATCGGATCCAATCGTGCTTGGCGAATGTCCGACAAACTTTCTTGTTTCAACCGATTCCTACTACCACCTTTTTAATGGAAGCAGCGGGGGATCCCCAACGCATGGAGTCTTTACATGGGGAAATTGTACACATCCACCATGTGTTGGCCGAAGGGGAGACCCTACCGCTCTACCTACCCGAAAGACACGAGTTGCAAAGTATGCTTAGTCAATTGGAATGGTCCCTCAAGGCCCAGTCATTACTGACGCGGGCGGCGTCGGCGTTACGGCTCGATGGCCAAGACCTGGCCCAACGATGGTACTCGGTTCCGGAGAAGATGTCGTTTGACACCCTGATCGGTTTATTGGAAGAAGCTGTGGAGCAACAGATTCCGGGTGAGAACAGTGTATTTATTTCTCTAATGCAGGCCAAACATCGAGGGGATCAATGGTCGGAAAGTACCGCGGATTTTTTTAACAAAACGGAAGTCACCTTGGAGGAAATTCTCGAATTGCTGGGCGAAGGATTCCGGTTACTCCCTTACGAACCCCTCGTGTTTACCCGTTTGCAACAGTTGGGACAGCAGTACTCAAGTATGCAACAGGAGGCCCGACAAATGCTGATACGAACCCGGGAGCAGGATATTACCAAACGTCCGTTGGTATCGGAAATGCGGGGATTGCTGGAACGGTTCGATGCGCTGTACCAACAGCCCCCGGCGTTCCGACCCAATGAAGTATTTGAACTCAAAGACAAGCAGGCGGTGATTGATTCATGGATATTACGGGGGAAAAAGCTGTTTGCACGGAGTAACATGCCGAAAAAGTGGGTGGAAATGCTGCTGGAAGTGGAAGAAGCCACCAAACGGTGCACCGTCACTCCGCCCTCGCTGTCCATTGCCTACCGTAGTGGTAGTGGGTCGATGACGGGTCCCGCAGTAGACCCTTTGGTGAGACAAAAGTTTCGGATGGGGGATATCTCTTCGGACGACGAAATACCCGGGATGCACCACCACGGACCGTACCGGAGCAAGGCCAAGAGTAAACGGTGGCAAGGTGGAGTAACGCTGTACTGTGTGTGTCGACAACCCGAACAAGGCTTTATGGTCGAATGCGATATTTGTCGAGAATGGTACCACGGAGGTTGTCTCAAATTGTCACGGCGGCAGACCAAAGCTCAGTCGTACTTTATTTGTCCCATTTGCGATCCGCTGCACGTGGATATGCCCCACCCGACTAAACGGCCCTCGTTGGATATTTTAATAACGCATGCGCAAGAAGGTGAGAAATTACCGTTTGTGACGTTGGAATTGGACCCTCTGGTGACCATCATTTTGGACATGTCCAAATTTCGGGAACGGATCCAGCAGGCTTTACACGTACAACAGAGCATGGATGGGTCGGCCATCTCTTCGGGGGATTTATCAACCGATGCGATGTTGCCCACTACCATTCATGCTGGTCGTATTAGTGGGTCGGCCTCACCTACGGACCCGGCCTGGTCGATTCGGCCTACCGCCGCCGGGATGTTAGCCCTCTACCAAGCACTACTTCGGCGGACCGAAGGTATGGAAGTGTCGTTACCCTTTGAAGAGGCC
Source organism: Dispira simplex (assembly GCA_027478255.1). NCBI lineage: Eukaryota > Fungi > Kickxellomycota > Dimargaritomycetes > Dimargaritales > Dimargaritaceae > Dispira > Dispira simplex. Next base: position 2,993 of record JAOPJG010001000.1, on the reverse strand, counting down.
GAATTGTGTAAATGGATGATGCGGTTGCGGCTCCGTGTGCGGAATTCTGATCCTATTGCCGACGAATGGTTACGGTTTCAATTACCAAACGAAAAGCCAAGGATTAAACAACAGTTGGTGCACGAACGGCGTCAACAACGTAGTTTACGAGTGGATTCATCACCGGTCGCCCTGCCAATGGTTCGTGGTCATGGGCATGGTTCGGTTAGGAAAAGGGAAGCTGGGGAACGGCGTAAAACTACTCCAGGCCCAGCCCGACGCACGATACGGATCGGTCCGCATTATTTGCGTACGGTCCAGATGGCTTTTCACCCTACGGCGCGGTACTGCCTTTGTCAATTGCCTTTTGACCCCAAGAAAGCGATGGTGGCTTGTAATACCTGCCGTCGGTGGTATCATTTGGAATGTGTTCATGTACCGTCGACTGAGGCGTACACTATGGACAGTTACCAATGTCCCCTTTGTGCTGTTCGGCTGAATATGCCCTACCGGTACGGTGAAATTGTGGTGGAAAACGGTCATTCGGAACCCGACGTTACTCAGTATCATCATCATTACCAATCTCACCAGCACCCTCGTTCGGCTGGTCCCACTGTTGAGGATGACACTGCACTGTTTACTGCTACAACGATGACTTCTATGGCAGAGGCGACGGCTCCGTATTCAGCACCAATAATTGAACATATTAATAGTGATTCACCGCTTTTTCCACCGCTGGGTGATACGTCTACAGCGTTTACCGTCTCGGAAACCCTTCCTCAATTACCTTCTGATGTATTGGGAGATATCGACGATTCATTTCGGTTGTCCCCTCATCTACATGGAGAAGACGTATTCCATGATCACCGTTCGGAACCTATGACGTTGGACTATCACCCAGATAACCATCATCATACGGGTCTTTTACCACCAATGGGGAGAACCAGTCCGTTGTTATCAGAATTGTCGGATGAGAATATTGAGGAGTTAGACTTTGAACCGTTGGTTACCACCGCGCCCTCTGCGTCTGTGCTACACGCCACGGAACCATTGCCGGACTCTAGTGATATCTCCGTGCAACCTACGCTAATGCCGCCACAGCAGCCATCATCATTGCCTAGGAATGATGATGATAACGTACCTTCATCTAACCTTGATCCGTCACCCTAGTCGATGTTTCCGTTGGACGAATATAATGTAATGATGGGTTATCATGGGAAAGTAATGTTGATTTTTTTGTAACTGGTGTAACAGTTGGTTAACGTTACGGATTGTATGGGTGAGTGGATGAATAGGGGCCGTCAGCCTGGCATTTCACTCTAGTCCTTGATTTAATTTTTAATTTTTTTGTTCGTATTTCGTATTTTTTTGAATATGTTTGTCATCCTTTCCAGCCAAGTAATTCTTATACAAATGATAGCATTCATTGCCGATTGCAACGAGGTTTTTTTTTAAAAAAAAGAAATATGACTTTGGTTTGCTCGATAGTGAGTTGATATGTATGTGCGATGCAAATAAATAATCGTAATTTATCCCCTCACCTTTCAATGGCAGCTGCATGTGTTCAATGACAGCTTCTTTTTAAACCATTTCAGTATTCTACCTCTTCTTTTTTCAAAGTCTCTTTGCATTAGTGGGTTCCATCTCCTTTCCTCTCATATAAACGTTGTAACTATACTCAAGTTTACGACATGTTTTGCATCAGCTTATTGTTGGGATAGCTTACCTATCATCAGTGCCAGTATTTGCTATTGGTGTTTCGATTTTGTAAATGTTATTGATGTTGGTTATTCCCAATAAAATAGTGTACTCCATAATAATTCTTTCATGTATTCAATGGTACAATAAAGATTTTAACATTCATTAGTCCAGAGTGTTTAGAGATGGTTCTGACAACACCACCTGTTGATCATCATAGAGTATACCCACATTCCAACCCCCCTCCACTGAATATCACTCATCATTGCTATTGGGTGAATTTTGCTAAAGTATAGCTCTGGATCAACATTAAATGCCACATTTACACAGCATATTAAGCCCATGTCTATCTTCAGCACTTCTTCACACCAGTTATCCATCTTGGATGGGTGAGTTGGTAGGCATGATGAGAAATAGTACAAGGAGTATGGAAAGGTAACAAACTGATGGTGTAATAACATATCCTCCCCCAATGATAGGTGAAACTAGTAAAATAGTCAGCTATGCAGTTGCTCATGGATAACAGTAATTTGTGTTTAAAAGATAGCATAATGGGATATAAAAGTTTACAATGATATGTACCTAGAAAGTGAGTGTTGATTATAAAAAAAATTTTACTTGGGTGAGTGATGAGTTCCTCAGATGTATCCCAAGAAAATGATGACAGACACAATTTGGTATTATCATATAGGGTTTCAGGACAATTCACTGCATGGATCCTTGAGACCTGTGGATAGATAGGAATAAAATCCTCAATGGAACAGTAATGTAGTGAATGTTTAATACCTTTAACACTAAAACATAGTAATAAAATTGATGACAAAAATACAGGCATGTGTGACTTTGACAAGAAGTGACATATCATGGACTGGCAAGTGAATGCCATGCCATTTTGTAATGAAAGACCCTCAATGGAGAAAATAAGTGAAATTGTCATTTAACCTGATGATGTGTGAACAAAAATAAGAACACAAAAAGGAAATAATTGAGACTTAAATTTATTCAGACAGCTCTGTGTTGAACAACAAGAGACTCAGAAAGAAATGCAGGTGTTGATGATAAAAAATAAGGTGGGATGAGGGCCTCCTTTTATATTTGCAAAGGAGGTGGAACCTGTGGTAAAACCACCTCTAAAGAATGTTTGAACAACCAGTCTTTTGAAACTGTTTTATTTTTTAAAAGGGCTACTGTTGTACTGTTGTAAGGTTCAGGGGGGAATTCGCCTCCTAGGTCATATGGCATGATATAGGCTGACCAATGGGTTATGTTTGACTAAAAAAACACAAAAAACTAAACTAAACTAAAACTAGAGTACC
>JAOPJG010000999.1:0-14077 GCA_027478255.1 Dispira simplex | reverse complement strand
TATTCAAATAAGATATATGAGTAGATAAAGGTAAGATATATGATAAAGATATGATTTCTTGCTACCAATGATTATATCCCGTTGAGGGGGCTAGATGCCTCTAAGAATGATCAACCTACTGGTCTGTACATTGTTCTCCTTATTTGGACAATGATGTTTTGGGGTGTAACACCTGCCAGAACTGTACAACTGGGGAAATGTAACCCGGGATCTGTACACCATGAAAGTATATAATTGATAGGTGTTGATAGTAAATATACAGCATATTGGTTTATTGATGTCATGAATTACTGGGCTCTTCTTCTGTACATGCTATCAGATCTGTGTTATTAGTTGGCATTCTGCATTAGATGTTTTCTAATATGTATAATGTTAATTATTCTTTGGTTGGAAATTGGCCACTTAGTCACTTAATAAGGATTTCCAATGGGTTTCCAGTTTGAACGAAGCATTGGGTGGTCATGTTACCTTACTTGGAAGTGTGGATTCATCACCTCTCCCTGAAATTTCTTTTGAAGCACTTGTTACTGTACATATTGATATGTATAAATTGTGCGAATGGTGGGAGACATACAGTTTTCGGTCAAATGATACTATTCACGCTATTAAAGAATTGAAATTCGCTGCTAAAAATTGCACAAGAATCCATTCCGAATACAAACAAATGTGTCTTGAGCAACCCTCCAGATTTAATTTTTTTGAGCGACATTGTCATCAGAATAGAAAGCTCGATAAATTGGAGGAGCTCAGACAATGTGATCAGGAATATCAAACTCAAAAAAATCAATATATAAGCGAGTTTCACTTTGATGATGCACAGAATTCCTATATAATTAACGTTATCTACAATTTTTTGCATTGACAGACTGGTCGTCATATAAGAACAGTTGGTATTATCTAGCTAAAATGATTCGGAAAATCAATGGCCTTTTTGAGTACAGTAGTAGCAAATTATGTGGTGGATCTGATTCATTTGCTACCTTTCTCCGTCCTGGATGATCCTATACTATGTTTTCTTTACTTTCCACTGATTTCCATCTGTAGACTGTTGAATCAGGATGAGTTTCACAGGATTCTTTCTGGCACTATCCCATGGGCAAGACATAACCGGAATCAAGACTTGATATGGGATATCAATATTATATGTGAGTTAATGGTCTACATCTTAATTCTGGACATCATCTTACACGAAGAGAAAAAAGTGACATGCAGCTTTGTCAATGAAGTATGTAGAACACCTGGTTACACATCATCAACTGCACTTTATTCTTGTAATACGGATCATAAAAGATTCATTGATTTCATAAAAGAACAAGATCTGGCCAAATGCAAGGAAAAAGGATATCCTGACTCACTGAAGGTACGGCATGTCGAATTAGCCAAGTTTCTATTCAACTCTGGAAAGAATAAATGGGAGTGACATCTTTCTATATCTAGAAAGTGCTACAATAATCATAATGCTTGGGCTGAATATTGGAAGGAGAACCAAAACCAAATAAGCCAGAAAAACCAGCAGCGCATTGCAGCATAGTTGAACCCCCTTTTTTTCATTGACGTGCACCAATATGCTTGGAATTATGCCATATTGAATGTGCTTCTCCTTTGCGGAATTTTGTGGGTGGTGGCTTGCCAATAGTGGCTGTAACCCAGGGTTGCCCCATCATACTGTACACTTGGTATTTGCCAGTGCTATCCATTATACTGTGTCACTAGTCATTCTTGCCATTTTTACTTTCCTTTTTGTATGCCGAAGTTCACTTTCTTCTCTAGCTCTTACTATTATTTGTTTTTTGACAGCTTATGATTATCAATTATCAGTTTTACCAGTATTTACCCCCTCCCCTTTTTTCTTGTGGTTTACCTGATGTCCTAGTTTACAGTTTATTGGCTTATACAAAAGTGTCAGGATTTGGGTAAACTAGACCTTGAATAAACTAATGATAAATGCTAAACCTATGCACTATGGCAAGTGTATATAAATGATGTAAACTATACTAAATGAGAGAGAGCCTCTGAACGAGTGAATGAATAATCAGTGTGTGTGTTTTTATACCAGTAAATGATCTGAGACTGGGTCTTAGTCACGTGATATATGCTGAGGAAGGAGACGGGGGAACACCAAATATTAACATTCCCTTTTGTTTTTGTCGGAGTCCACTAGTAGATTATCACGGTGGTACTTGAACGTAGAGGCTGGTAAAGCTTTCATCAAAAAGTCCGCTCTCTGTTCCTTATTCGGCACATTGTTTAACTTGATTTTCTTCTCCTCGTGCAACTCGCGAATAAAATGCATTCGAATATCGAAATGCTTTGTCCTCGCATGGTTTGCTGGGTTCTCTGTTATTTTAATGCACGCGATATTATCATAATCAATCAATACGGTATCGGTTTGAATGTCCAAAAAGGTAAGTATGTCTATAAGCCATATGGGTGATTTTTTTTCATCTATATAGCAATTTGGAGCAAAAATGTACTAGTTACAAAATTTAACCAATAGGATTTTGTGAGACACCCATTCAATTTCGGTGGATTTTTCTCTATAGAGTTGAATAAATATCACCCAAATGCATTCACCCTTACAGGAGACTTGCACTGTTTACCACACTGTGCTAATAACCCGCACTCTTTGTATGCAACATTTGTGTGCTGTAAAGTACTCACAGGGCTTGTATGGCGTCTAGTGTTGACATAATGAATTACTTAGTAACCATCACCCCCCCCCCTATGATGACACTGTTAGAACTATTACCGGACGGCCAATGACGTCACTCATTCCGAAAAGGCGACCTATTGCGGATATACAGAGAATAGGCATTGGATTGGTGGGAGTGTGTGGATAATGGTCCCATTCGTTCCTCTCATCTTGTACGTCCTTAGCGTTAGCATTGTACGACTCATCCCAAAGACCATGAGCTTCTATTGTAGAAAAACAGGCAAAGGATACATTTGGAGCTCTCCCGCGACGAATGGCCAAACCAACGTATGGTCTGGGTCACGGCGTTGTTGTAGAGTATTATCCTTCACAACGCCACCATCAAGTGGTGCTGCGGAGACTGGCTGCTTTGCGTCAACGACGAAAGCAGTCCGGCTTTTTATTCATCCCCCGGGGCTTGGCGTGAACCAACGAACAGCAGCCTTGGCTATTACCTGAACGCGGGAGAAAATACGTGAGCCACAGCTGTAGGAGTTCACCTGGGCTGTCGTGCGAACTTCCCCATCACATAAAAGGAGCCGGATATTCCACCTTTGTGTTTTTATTATTCAAACCTTTCGAGTATCGGCGTGTTTTATTATACCTGTGCTTTGTCAACACAAGAACTCTTTCTTTTTTTTTCGTTATTTTTTTCTGCTATTACCTTTAGTACTTTATTCTTTTGTAAAAAAAACCTATTGTGATACAGTACTATTCACCATGAACTATTACGGAAGCGGTTACAACTCCAATTACGGTGGCGGTGGTGCGAGTTTCGACGGCGACGAGTCGGTTGAGTCCGCACTGCGTATGCTGGACAATGATCCGGAACTAAGCGGTCTGTTCCAAGAGGCCAGTTCCCGACAACACGAAGGCAGCCGCAGTGTCAGCGTGGTGAACCCCAACGAAATGGCCAACTACCACGACCAGGTGTACAGCGCGGCAGAAACCACGGGGGAACGGGGCTTGTTGAGCGGTAGTGGTCACGTTCCATTTGCCTGGCAAGCGATTGCGGGAGCAGCGGGTTGGCAAGCGATGAAGTGGTACACGAACAAGCAAAAGCATTCGGGTCAGGCGGTTAACCATGTCTTTATGAAAAAAGCAGTGGCGGCGGTGGCCATGAGTCAAGCGATTAAACTATTGGGTCGATTTGGCGTGGGTGACAAACGGACAAGGGATGAGGCTGCTCGAGGGGCCGCCACTAACGCTATGGAAATGTACGACCGTGAAGTTGGTGCGGATAACGGGGGAATGATGGTGACCTCGACGACCAACGAACCCGGTATGATGGGTAGTGGCTACGGCGCACCTGCTGCTGCCAACCATAATGCGCCTTATGGTGGTGGAGTTCCACCTCAGCCTCCCCCTTACTATACCGGCCCACCTAGTAATGGGGCGTTTCCTCCGCCGGGGATGCCCACGGGTGGACCCCAGGGTTATGGCGAAGCCTCTGGTTATCACGGTGGAGGTCCTGGTGGGTTTTATGCACCCCAGTCGTCCTACGGACCCCCTCCCCCGGGCGGTGCTCCTGGTGGGTTTATGATGCCCCCTGGTCCTGGTGGACCTAGTGGTGGAGGATTTCCAGGGTATAATAACGGTTACTAGAATTATCCCTTTCATTTCACATTGTGTCTGGTAATTTATTCGGATCTGCTCTGTGAATTCCCTTGTGTATTGGTGTGTAATTTGCACTATGATGTACAGGGCCATTAATACCTTTACCATTGCTAGATCAGCGTTTTTTTATATTTGATTATATTCATTGTATCTGTTTATCTTGGTGTGTGCGTGAGTTTGCAGTAAATATATCGGCGCGTCCAATTTTTAAACATATTTTCATAGAGTAACTAAAATAGAATGGGAAATATGCACAGTCTATGTGGGTGGTTGTAGTCACACCTATGTACCACCTGGCCCACTTTGATTGATCGACCCTCTCTCCATAAGGGGCTTGGCATAAGGTTTTAAAAAGGTGCAATTCTTTCCACTTTATGTTCAAATATTGTAGTTTTCATTGGTATTCGGCTTTTTGAAATTATTCAAGACTTTCTCTCTTTATCACTCCCCCATTGATATTTTTATTCCCCAGGAAACACGCGTAATTGACTAGTTTTCTTTGCACCTATTTTTCATTTCCTAACCATTCGCTAAACCACGTAGTAGGCCACCATAAACCATGGTAGCCACACGGAGTTCAGGTCGAAATGCAACTTTTCCGGATTATTACGACCTACTCAACGTAGCCCCCACGGCCACCGCCGAAGAAATTCGCAAGGCATACATGCGTGAAGCATTGCAAAATCATCCGGACCGTTCCAATGACCCCCATGCCACTCAGAAATTCCAACAGGTGGCCGACGCCTACTTTGTACTAAGTGACCGCCAACGTCGGGCTGAGTACGATCAGGCGCGTAATAGTCAACCCCGTCAACAGGACTGGCAGCGTCGACATGCGCAAACGACCGACGAGGAAGAGGCCGAAAGAGCCAATACGATATTTGGTAACGTGTTTGAGGAATTGCTCCGGCCCGAAGTGGAAAATCCAAAGAGTTTTTGGAGTCCCTTGGGTTATATTTCGGGGGGTATCCTGGGCTTCATCGTGGCCAACTTGCCTGGTGCCTTTGTAGGTGCCTTTGCTGGGGGTAAATTGGGTGCTATTCGTGATAATAAGGGCAAGTCTGTGTATGAAGTGTTTTGTAATCTGGAACGTAGTCACAAGTATGCTATCCTCCAGGCTTTGTTAGTACAAATTTTAACTGGTCACTATGGGAAGTAGTCCCGTTTTTTTTTTTCTGAGAATACTTATTTTTAGGTGACGTTGTCTTTATGTATGGGTAGAGTAATATTGTATATTAAACGTTCGTTACAGATTTTATAAAAACAATCCTTTGGCTATGTTCAAGCACTCGGGAGGTTATAATGACCGACTGCTGATCCGCCGCATGAGTACAGGAAACACGATTCCAATCTCAAGAAATTCTTCAGCGGTTAGTTTTCGTTTTTTTTTAAAAAAAAGGAGTAAGAAAAAGGATCAGAGGTTGTGTGGACTACAATTGTCGTAACAGTTTTCCAGGGCAGTCGCTCAACATCTGCGAATGTGGTGTTACCCGAAAGAAACCCCACTTCACGCTAACCGTTTTTCGATTAGAAATTTTGCCTTAGCCTGGTTCATCATATCCCTTTTTGAAAACCAGAAGGTTCATTCATATCGGAATCGGGCTTGCAAAGGATTGAAGCTTTTCAATGCCCTTGTCCTTGCCAAGGCTACTTGTGGGAATGCGATCCCAAGTATAGTCACGTGATCTCTCAGCCTCCCCTACCACTTTCGTTGCCAATAATATTGGTATTTCATGTGGTACAACAGCAGGTAGGTAGGTAGGTATTGATAGCAATGTGAAAAAAAAAGCAGGGAATATGTTACTAACACCAGGTCATAATTGTCGTAATGTCTGTAATCGAAACGATCAAATCTTTTTAATAATAAAGCATAATTTTATCAAAGTATCACCTCATATCCAAAATACTTGCTTCGAAAGACATGTTAGAAATTGAAAGAATTCGATATATTCAGCATACTAAAGGGACACACATAAATGTGATTTTGGATATCCCCACCTCCCTTACTGCAGTTGAAATAAAGAAAAAAAAACGATAAAGATAAGAATTATGGGTGCGACTCGATAGCTTTGTTAATAAGTTCCGTGGTAGTCTCGACATGCTCCGGATTAAACACGTCGTCGTGGGGAACGGCGATCTCTACCACGTCCAAATTGGTAAGATAAGGGGACCACAAATTAGTAGGATCCTTAAAGTATTTATCGTTGAGCTCCTGCTCCCACGGTGACATAACCACTGGGAGATTATCACGCTTGGTACACCGAATTAAGGTGACCTTACCGTGATATGACTGGGTGGTATACTTGGACATGAGATACTGGACGTTTCGGTACGACTCGCGGATTTTGTTGGTAGTGTTAGGGTCACTCTTGGGAGCCCGTGAAATAATGTGATCGACCAGGGCGTAATCATATTCTTCGGGAAAATCGTACTTTACGGGGCGGGGCGAATCTACCATCACAATATGTAGTACGACTTGGTCGCGTCGGATTAACTGTTGGGCGATTTCCAAGGCCACGATACCCCCAAATGACCACCCTCCCAGGAGATACGGCCCAGTGGGCTGTACCTGTTTGATGAGATCAATGTAAGCTGCGGCCATTTCTTTGATACTCTGGAATTCCTTGCGGTGAGGATCGTCCGTCGGTTCATTAAAATAAGGGTTAGTGATACCGTACATGGGTCGTCCGAGAGTGGGCATACCAAAGTAAGGCAGGCTTAGTCCACTGGCGGCGTGAATCATGAACAACGGCGTTTTCTTTTTATCGCCCCGTTGATACTGTGTTAGTGCCTGGTATTCAAACATGGTGTTGTAAGTGTATGATAGCGAAAAGATATATATTTAAAGTACGGTATGTGGTGGCTAGAAGAAAGAAATTGTCTACTTCCGAGTAAACCACTCCCAGAGCGACGGGTTGGCGTGGTCGAAAATTAGTCGTACAGACAGCTATAAACTAGAAAAAAAAAACTGGAATAAAAAAAAAAAGTAAAAAAACTCTGATAATGCAAGTAGGCGTAAAACGGAAGGGGAGGATGATATAATGTTTATATAACTGGTTAGTGGGGCCAAGCTGGCTGTGATAAAGCTAGAGAAGGGCCGAACTACCGAAAATAACGACGCCTTAGAAAGTGGACCAATGCATTGATACTCCTAAACCGGTAAAGGTCACCCAGTCTCCCCCCTTAAATAAACTACATTACAGTGAACTAGGAAAAGGGGGCGTAGCCTCGTTGGTCAAGAGTAACTTTGTACTGTATAGTAAAATGAAGAGGCGTGACCAACAAAGAATTTCTAACACACAACCCCAGTGCCACACTGTAGCCGGGGTTAAGGGCCTGCATCGTCCGCTTCGTTTTCGTGAATGTATGCACCATACCGCTAAGTTTATGCCATCATTACTCGTTGTGCTTTAAAAATAGCGGGTCCGTCGATTTCTCCTTCTTTCTGGTTTATTATATTACACCACCATTCCCTTAAACTCTTTATAACCTATTCGTTTTCTGGATTCAAAAAAATAAATAAATAAGCACCTTACCTGTCACTTGCTCACTGTCACCAATCTGCCAGCCGTTCGTGCTCGGTAAACCCCATAATGTCGATACCCCCTAATCGCACCCACCACCCTTCCCTATGCCCCTATCCTATAACGGATGTGCCCAAGGAATCCATGGGACCTCGCTCTTCGGCTTCCACAGTCCCCCAGCCCATCAATTCCAATTTACCCGATGCTGAAGGCCCACTCGGCCCCGAACTGTGGGTTCACTGCAATAAATGTATGCTGTCCAACACAGAAACCTTTTGGCTAACCGAATGCGCCCATATTCTTTGCCCCACGTGTGTTACTGGCGGTTCGGCAACAGGCACGACGTGTCTTCCCGCAGGCCACGTTCCTGAACTGCGGTGTCCAGTATGCCAAGCGGTATGCGCAGGCACGCTCATCAATGACCAGTTACCCCCATTCGTCCAGAGATATTTCTTTACCATGGATCAGTTATTGGACGACCATCGTGACGTGGTTAAATTTCAACTTCGTAATACTACCCGGTTGGTACGTCATTTATTACATACTATCGAACGGCAACGCCAAGTGCTACGCAAAGCCAAGGACGAGTTGCTGCATATGAAAGATTTACGTGCCCGAATTCGTGAGTTGCAGGCGGAGAAGACCGAGCTTTCCAAACGTCTACATTTAAACACTACGGGTCAGCGCTTCCCGCGGGTAGGGGGAACAGTGGTAAGTTGTACTACAAAGTATTTTTTTTTTGATTCTTTCCTAGTTTACCTGGAGCGGCGGGAAAGGGGAGTCTCTGGGTTAATACTGGACCAGGTTACGAATATCGCAACTATAAGTTAAAGCTTAAACCTGCCTTGGTTGGGAAAGGCACACTAATGTAATATCTTATTTGGTCATGCCTTTGTCATTGCTACTCATCACCGGTAGAATATACCCTTTTCCGGGCGTCCGGGGTCCATGGGGCCCGATATGAGAACGACAATAACTAATGCACATCCTAACCATCGACCCTTTGCGTTCCGGGACACTATAGCGATGGATCCAGGGATGTCTCGCCAAGTAAGTGTGGTATGGGTTATGAAAATGGGTCGACCTAATGTAGTTGAGTTTAACCTTGTAACTGATCTTGTTAACCCTGTTGTGACTGTTGGACTGACGAATTACACCGCGTATTTTCGCGGAATGATGTAGATGGCACCGCCAACTAACCCAAACCAGACAATTTACAGCAGCTCCAGGTATGACGTGCTTGTATATCGGCAGCATATCGGGCTGATTTTTCGACTCTCGAATTTCGTGTTATTCTACTACAATATATGTGAATATACTCCGAAGATTGCTATTAAGGGATACTCTTTACTAAAAAAAAAGTGGTACCATTGCCTATATCTTCTTTCACCCCTCATGTGCTCTTAGCGTTGGCGCTCCCCAACAGCATGCCCATTGGGCAGCCCCACCTTCGACCTATCCTCCCATCAACCACTATCAATAACGTTTTAAAGAAATTAATAAAGTACCTTGGCCATTTAATTAGCAACCTATTTCCCCTATTTCGTTGACCACGTCAGATGTAATTGATAGCAGATCCATCATCATTCCTTTTTTTTAATTAGTGTATCGTAGGATAAACTCATGCATGAAGATATTATCAAAGTCCAGTAAATCATTCTTGCAGCATGTAGCCCAGGGGTTGTGTGAGGGTACATTTCCCCTGGCTGATCACCCTACGACTGGTCATTCCGATATCTACCGATGGACTGGGGCCAAAGGATGCTCATTGCCAAAGATTGGTCTGGGCACCTACCTGTCCCCTCCCCCCCGAAATCAATGGGTTACTATGTGCTGGCGAGATAACATCACATATTGCTGTGTCGATTCTTGTGGTACATCGAGTGCTCCTCCTTCACCTGTTCGATTGAGGCAGTGGGTCACTTGATCAACACCCTTTGGTGTCAGCACGAAGCAGGATGCTTGGGAACGGGCACTTCTTTGTGGACTGGTGGTTAGCGTGCATGACAAGCTTTTTCCCGTCCTAGACAAATTTATCATTCAGTTTTATTTTTGGGTCAGTCAAGGTATAAAAATATCCGTCCCAAACCACGTCCCAGGTGGTGACTGCTATAGCTGTAGCTCCCAGACCAAGCCCTGTTCCTATTCTTTTTCTCCTTTTTTTTTCTGTAAATCGTTGTTAATACGGTGGTTTGAAGTAAACCACCTTTTACTTGTTTTCGTATGACTATATCCGTAGGCTTTTCATACGACCTCGCCTTCAACTGCACCGTAGGTATTCCATACCCGCAACACCGCAACGAAAGGCTACCACGTTTTTAACCAGTACCACTTGGCTCAACAAAGTGAACACGGCTCACGTTAGGTAAGCTTATTAGCACTAATTATGGTCCCTTACGGTACAGGTGTCATTATTAACTGGCCTGTGTCACACGCGGATACCTTATATAACACATTTTAGTGCACCCCTCCCCCTCCATTTACGTGACTTACTCCAGGAAAAGAAGATCCAGCTTTCCATCACCGCCTGGCTCTGTGGTTGTGGAAAAAAAAATAAAAGCCTGCTAGCCGTTGTAAATACAGGGGGGGGGAGCTCTAATTTTATTTCGTTCCATTTAAGTTCGCGCTGGAACTATTCGGAATCCCTTGCCTGCAACCTGTGACTACTTTTTTTTCTGTGGTTATTCCAAGCTTTGATTTTTGTACTTACCATGATAGCTTTGCTTTAATTATCTACGTGTGGGTATATATACCTACTTGTGATAGTATACATTGCTATTGTTTATTAAGAGAAGAGTAGAATCATGCGGTTGATACTCCAACTTGCAAAATTTTCTTCCTCAAGCGGCTCTCACTTTGGACTGGCCAGAGGAATGAAACGAGTTAACTTGGCCGGTCGTTGTCGACTTGCTTTGACTCACTATCGTACTTTCAGAGACTTTCACGTGCAACATGTAGCTTTCTCAGCTGGAGATGAACCCGCTGTGGCTCCCTCTGTCGCTTCCGAACCTCAGCGCCCCGATTTGGTCACTCGGGCTCAGATCAGCAAAACTCAATCCGACTCGGAATCAACTCCCCAAGAAGAAACCAACCATGCGGTGGTGTCTACCTTTGACCTATTCTCTATCGGTATTGGCCCGTCTTCCAGCCATACGGTAGGGCCCATGCGGGCTTCCAAAATCTTTATTTCCGACCTGGAACATTATCAAGTAATCGATCGCGTTCACCAGTTGCGAGTAGACTTGTACGGTTCACTCGCACTCACGGGGGTAGGCCACGGTACCCCTGACGCAGTGCTTATTGGTCTTGAAGGAGACGCGCCCGAGACGGTGGAAACAGCCACCATTCCGTCACGAATCCAGGCCATCAAGGACACGCAGTCCATGGTACTTAACAACCAACGTCGTATCACCTTTGACCCCACCAAGGATATGGTGTTTCACTACTTTGATTCCCTTCCACAACATTCCAACGGCATGCGCTTCACTGCTTATGACGAGGAAAGCAACATGCTGGCTACCAACGAGTACTATTCCATCGGGGGTGGGTTCGTGGTGTGCGAACAAACCCAGGTAGCCCATGGTGACAACTTGTACTATCGCTCCTACGACATCCACCGCGAAAATGTACCCGAGGCCCGTAAGACCCAGGATTTGGTTAGTGCCACATTGCCTTTTCGTAACGCAGACGAATTATTACAGGTGTGTCGCCGAATGGACATGTCTATCGCCGAGGTAGTGTACGAAAACGAGCTGCGGTGGCGTTCCCCTGAAGAAGTCCAGGAAAAGATCTTTGCCATTTGGAATACCATGGATGAGTCCATTCGTAACGGGTGCTTTTCCCAGGAAACCTACTTGCCTGGTCGACTCCAGGTCCTACGACGTGCTCCTAAGCTGTACCAAAAACTGATGCGGGGTATTTATAACACAACGGGTCCATATAACAGTATCTCACGCCGTTCGTCTCCCACCACGGCTGGCCCAATGTCACCGCATTTTGAGTCCCAGCCTTCTGGGGTTACACCAGTACCCCAAACCACCGGACTAGGTCTACCGTTTGCCCCGCCCCATCCTCGTAATACCAAACGGTTTATCCTGCCAGCACTAGATTACCTTTCGGTGTACGCCATCGCAGTCAATGAAGAAAACGCCGCGGGCGGACGAGTTGTGACGGCTCCTACTAACGGGGCGGCTGGGGTAATCCCGGCGGTCCTCAAATATCATTTGGAATTTTTGTCAGATAATCCGGAACATGATATCATGGAATTTCTGTTTACTGCTGCGGCCATCGGTATGCTGTACAAACGGGGGGCCAGTATTAGTGCTGCCGAGGTGGGTTGCCAAGGGGAAGTGGGAGTGGCCTGCAGTATGAGTGCGGCCGGATTCGCAGCGGTGATGGGCGGATCGACCGAACAGATTGAAAACGCCGCCGAGATTGGTATGGAGCATAATCTCGGGTTGACGTGTGATCCTGTGGATGGTCTAGTACAAATCCCCTGTATCGAACGTAATGCCCTGGGGGCGGTCAAGGCCGTCACCGCTGCCCAATTGGCTTTGAACGGCGATGGGGCCCATCGGGTTACTTTGGACCAGGTTATTGAATCCATGCGTCAGACGGGCATTGATATGCAGTCCAAATACAAAGAAACGTCCCAGGGTGGGCTAGCGGTCAATGTTCCCTTTTGTTAAATTCGTTTATCCCATGGAAGGAGTGACCAGTACCGTTTCATTTTTATTGTCGTAGTGGGATGAGTAGTTCTAGATTGTAAAAGGATAATGTAGTGTGCTGGGAGAATGTCAAGGATATTTAAGATGTCATTGCAGTGAATTTTAGGCTACGATAAACACGATTTCTGCTCAATTTATAGTCCATTTATTTTTGGAGACAATATTTTGATTGTTTGTATTGTAATAGGATTCAGGTCGCTGGTGTGAGGAGACACTCAAATAAAATAATAGAGACCTACGAGTAGGTTAGCAAATCTTTTAATTAAACAAGCATGCTTTTTTATTCATAAGAGACTCAAGTTTCCCTGACCTGGTCTCCTTATATAATACAGAAATGACGTAACAAAATCATAACAAAAATAGAGTACACTTTGACATCAAAATGGAAATAATTTTCATGGAGATAAATGTTCATCCATTGGCTCCATGTCAGGAGCACAAGGCAAGGGGTGTTATGAACGGGTTCAGGGGAAGTAGGGACCTCCAGGAATACAGAGATATTAAGGAAGACAAGGGTTTAATAAAAATAAGTTTAAGAACCAAAGGATAGGAAAACACAGGGCGAGGTTACAAACAATCAAAAAAAAAAAAAGATACCAAAACAAGCACACAACAAGACAAGGCAGAGGGGGCCAAAGGCTCCAGGAGGTTACGTCCAGTATAAGTCTACGCCAAGGGACACTTGCACACAAGAGACATCTGGAATCAGAAAGGTAAGACTAAACAATAATAACAATAGTAGTAATAATGGTAATAATAATTGTTGCGTGCTGGCAACTGAGGTGGGCAGGGGTTAGGTTTATATAACCAACTGACCTAAGTGGCGTCATTGGTAAGACCAAAACGGGACAGAGAGTCGTTCACACAACCTCCCTGGAAATGTCCCCTGGTCGTGGGTTACCAGGGGGAATCCCAAGTGGTGATGACGGGGGGGAGTAAAATAATAAAGTGTGGTCGGGTGGGAAAGTTTTCTTGGTTTTTGGGGTCACCTGACTGGGATGGATCCACGGTCAGGTAATTTTTTTAACCTGTGTTTTGGCTTGAGTTCCGTAGGTCGAGTTAGTTTGGTATTTGAGATATAGTCAGGTGATTTAGATATTGTGTTATAAAACAAGTACAGGTTCACCGGTTTATTCAGAAAATAACATAAGAATAGATTCCAAATGAACAAGAACAAAACCTCTGGTTCCCTGAATGTCAATGGTCCACAGTTATATCGATCTGGGTTCAAGGTTTCAGATGTCATCATATCCTGGGAAACCTTGGGTCAACTGTTGGCTGTGGCAGAAGTCAAAAGAAAACAAAAGGATAGGGGTCCAGGCAAACATAACAATTGGTCGGAATCATGTGATTCTCAGCAGGAGTTATTTTTCGTTCAGAGTTTAGTTTTTGTACCACTGATTGGTGGGGATTTATATTTGTTTTAGTTTTAGTTTATATCTGTCATAATCCATACTGGTGGTGCAGTCCTGAACTGGTTTGTGCAAGATACCATTGGGAGCTGTGGCATCTTTCCC
>JAOPJG010000998.1:0-14102 GCA_027478255.1 Dispira simplex | reverse complement strand
TTTGGGAACGCGGTGTCGTCCTCCGAGGAGAGTAGAGATTCGAGGTCGTCCGAATCCGTCTCACTTTCGTATTCTTCACTGGTGTAGTCGTTCATCGCCCCTCGGGGGACATCATCAGATGAGGGGAAAGCACCCGGAAGATGGTCCGAAGGCTGTGCTGGTATAGACGAATCCGGCAGTATATTTGGTAATGCATGTTCGTTTGGCTCGTCATCGCTGTAGTCATCATTCACTTCCCCAAATTCCTCTTGTTCTTCTTCCTCTTCCTCCAGATACTCGTAATCGGTTTCATTGTCACTGGGCAAACTGGTGGGAAAGTCGTCCGTCGTGGTGCGTAACGAGGGAGATTCTGGAGCATGAATCACGTGGGTTATAGTGGGCGAGGACAAAGTAGGCGTTGAAACCGGTGGGTTAGTAAGCGACCGCAGCAGCTGCGGGTCGGCGGTCTTGGCGTCCTGCTTATAAATCCCCTCATAAATACAATTTTGCACAGCCTGTTCGAACTGGGCTGTCTGGGCCTGAGCCTTATCCAGACCTAGTTGGGAAGTGTCCACTACAAATTCAAACCGTTCCTCGGGGTCCCCGGTGGCCGTGGACCATACCAGCGCTGGCCTGCCTTCGCTTTCACTGACGTAAAACCGGAGGTCGGCATCGGTCGCACTAGCATGTTCGTCGCGGGCGGTGCCCACATCCGAATCGAGTGCTTCCTCACCTTCTTCGTATACCCGGGACACCACCAGGAGGTATTGATGGGGCAGGGTGGACCGGACTAGCGCCAGTTGGGCATCTTTAAACACGCATTCCCGAGGACCCTTGACCGACGTGGGGCGTACCAAGTAGAGTTCACCAGCTGGGATAATTGCCACCTCTTCGGGTTCGTTGCCGCCCCAGAGCACTTGGCTGAGAGTTTTGAGGGCGAACATAAGGGGAGAGAGAATTGCTTAACGATAAGAAAAAATAATAGTAACGGTTGGTCACAATATAGGGAGGGGGTAAATTGGCCAGTCTATTTAAGCCGTCCAACAAAAAAAATTGTTATAGAAAAGGAATGTAAAGGTGGCACTGAAAAGGATACTTGTATTTTTACACAGGCAAACAAACAATGTGTGGGAAACTGTTGTTGGAAACCACCTTTGGGATGGCACAAAGTGTAAAAAAAAAGAACTGGTGGGCATGTTGTTTACCTTTTGGTTAGTTAATGTGGTGGCCACCAATGCAGTGGCTTAGACAGCATTGTACCAGGACGCCATCACGTGGATCGACTCTTGCATTTTACTAGCATTTCTATATGTGGGGTGAAGCACCTGTAACATACATCCACGTGACTTAACTTTAAAACACAGGGGGTGGGACCAAGGGTGTTACAGGTGGAGGGAGAATATGTGAGTGGACTTCATTATGACCAACGAGACCTCTGGGGCATTCGCTTACCATTACTGGTCAACGCAAATTTTTTTTTCCCTCGGTGAACTGTATAAATAAAAACATCCTTTTTGCACAAGTTCGTTTTAAACATCTTATTCCGTCTACGCTCTCTTTAGACTACATTTTCGTATTCGCTAAAACCCTTGCAAACTTTTTCTTTTCCTCAATACTTTACTGCTGACTATTAGCCAAAGGTTAGGCTTGGTCATTATCCTCGGTTTCTTTTATACTGTGCTATTCGTTTTATCTTCTTCCGGTCTTTTTTTAGGAACCACACAATAGTGTGTTTTACGTTGGCCACTACGTCCTGCGTTTTTTACCCGTACTTTACCCGGCTTTTCATACTACCTTGTTGCAAACTGCGCGCTCATGCTCGGTTTTCCCAGCCCATCGACCACATTACATGCAACCAAGCTATTAACTTCAGGCGACCAACATGGCTACCATTAACATTCGTCGGGATGTCAAGGATTCCTTTTACCGTTACAAAATGCCCAGACTCATCTCTAAGATTGAGGGCAAAGGTAACGGTATCAAGACGGTAATCCCTAACATGGCCGACATAGCCCGTTCCCTGAGTCGCCCCCCGTCCTACCCAACCAAATTCTTCGGTTGCGAACTGGGGGCCCAGGTAAAGGTTGAAGCCGCCAACGACCGGTATATTGTCAACGGGGCCCACGATGCGGCTAAGCTGCAGAGCCTGTTGGACGTGTTTATTGATAAATTCGTCCTTTGTCCCGCATGCAAAAACCCGGAAACCGACCTTATTATCACTCGGGACCAGGATATCATCCGTGATTGCAAGGCCTGTGGCAAGCGTAATGGTGTGGACCTTCGCCATAAACTGTCTACTTTTATCCTCAAGCACCCGCCCGCTAACCAAAGTGGCAAAAAGGGTGGAAAGAAGGACAAGGCTTCCCGTAAACAAGGCGGTACCGGTGCTGCTACGGCGGCTAATGGTGGGGACAATTCTGTAGAAGATGCCTCGGGTTCCGACGACGAGCTGACCCGTCGTATCGTTTCTGACGCTGCAGATCTTCCTTCGGCCCACCAGTACGAAGACGACGACGACTGGGCCGTAGTTGACATGTCCGAGGAAGCCATCCGGGCTCGCCAGGAAAAGCTTACCGGTCACTTGCAAAACAAACTCGTCCTTGAAAACGACGAGGACGACGGGGGTGACGATTTAGGCGGAGTCGCGTCCAAGTATGACGAGTTTGGTGACTACCTCACCGAACACCCCAACTCCACCGTGGAAGAAATCATCGCCAAGGCCGAAGCATTGCAGGTATGGGGTAAACACCGGGCCATCGAAGTGGTGGTCCAGGCATTGTTTACCACCGATGTGGTGAAACAATTGGCAAATTACCAAAAGTTGTTACGAGGATTCGGTCGTACCGAAAAACATCAGCGCTCCATTTTAGGTGGTTTGGAACGACTGATTGGAGTCAAGTATCCCGAGCAATTGCTTGCCAAGACGCCCAGCATTTTCCTTGCAGTGTACAACCTCGATTTAGTTGAGGAAGAGGTGTTTACAAAATGGGCCGAACGAGTTAGCAAGAAGTATGTGGATAAGGAAACCAGCAAGAAGATCCACGCCAAAGCCGACCCCTTTATCCAGTGGCTGCAAGAAGCCGAAGAAGAATCCGATTCGGACGAGGACGATGAATAGGCAGTTTATCGGTCATCCATTGCAACCAAATTATTACCAATGGGTTGGACCCGGTGTCATCTTTGAAGTGCAGTTTTATTTTTTTTTCTGGTTTTACCCGTTTTACTCTACCCCATTTTAATGGATTAGTTGCAGTTTTTAACAATAGTCATACCGATTCTCTTTAACTGTGGTGGATAGCTTTTATAGGCCTTGCCTATATCTTTTGTAAGGTCAGATATAGTATTTAGGTGAAAACAAAGGACAGTAAAACATTTTATTAGGAAGCAATAGATACTAAATCATATGTATCCTTTCTCTCCGTGAGGAGTGAGACTAGGATGTATTGACATGGATTGCAGAATCAGTGACGGCCTTGGAAGTTGTTGGATAGGCCAACGCTGCTTTTAACCCTTTTCGTCAGAACTGCGTAAGAAAGCACGCAATTTATAGCAGGACTCTCCTTGCTGTTGCGTTTACGAGGATAGTAATTCGATGTAGTCCCATTAAAAATATTAAATCGGCGTGCACTTCCGGTCGCCGTTAATAACTACGAAAGAGCGTACCAGTAAATATCCACGGATATTGGCACGATACTGAAGACCAGCAAACTCACTGATCCCCCACGTAATTCCCAAGTTCCTATCAACTCTTCACATTTTTCATTCGAATAAACAACGATGATGCCCTTAGCTTTACTAAATATCTTAGCTGCACCCAAGAGTCCGTTGCATAACGTATCCGAAGCATTTTTGGGACACAATCCAGCCCAGGCAGTGGAAAGACAGACCAGAAGTCCGATAGCGAAAATGGGCTTCATTCTGCGTTTTCTGTTGTTGATAGAGGTGGAAGAGAAAAAGTAGAGTGAAAATAGTCAAGGATGACAAATTCAGAGATATAGAAGCGAATATGTGGGATATTTATCAAAGCACATAGACAACCGCTAGTCAGGCTTCTGCCTGTCTTTATATGATAGTCAAACAGGCCACTATGCTAGGCTAACGCTCTGATAAACATCCTGGCTTCCGTTTCTGTGGTGCTTGATTATACCCCAGGCCCCCCATTCGGGTTTTCTATAGGCTATGGGGCACTACTACATTACTACTCGTCGGGATTTGGCATGGCAAACATTACCTTGGGGCTGCAAGAAAGAATGAAGTCATCAAGCAAGTATGAAACGGTGCTCGCTCTCTTTTTTATCATGTGCTTCTGCCACAGTCCTTTTTTACACTACAGTTTTCTGGGTATGCTTCCCTCATTGGATGTTACATTGATGGCTTGAAAAGATTTCGCCCGTGGCATTTGGTTGAATACGACGTTATATTTCACCCCCCCCCTGGTCATTATTCATAGCACAAAAAGGTAATTTATAGGGGATGGAGGTGCTACAAGTGTTTGTACGATCTAGTGATCGCGGGAACAGTTGGTGATGGAAAAGGAAAGCATCTCTCACTTTGTCTCTTTTCGGCCCTCCACAAATCCTCTTGTTTCCTTCCTTCTTGCTCGTACCACCTGGTTGTCATTCGTTTTCCGTAGGCCGACAATTACTGGAAGTGGGCAATAGAAATCTGACCTCACATGAAACTTTTGACATCCCAAAATACGGTATAATTAACCACTAATTACACATGGCCCGCGTCTAATTCGGTTTGATTTATTCAATAAAGTATGAAGATTTACTGATTAGCATTTATGAACCAAGATATGTGCATTACTCGGCCTCGGCTCCAGTGATGTCCCATAGTTCACTAAAAGAATCTCCCGGTCGGAACAGTTCTTTAGGCAGGGTGGCTTGCAAAGCGGGCGGTTTCTTGGAAACTCGTTCTACATCAGCCTTGAACAATGTGGTGTATGTGTGATCCAAAAAATCTTCCAGGATGTACGGCGGTTTGTTAAAGCGTTCCGAAAACATTTTGGCTAAAGAAGACACCACCGGGGAGTAGTGCGACTGGAGGGTTTTCAATTCCCACAGAGAACTCTCCAACGCTCGGGAATGCTTGGGATCGGTAGCGCTCATATCGAAGCAGTCACTGGCCAACCAGTCCGTTATGGGCAGATGGTCGGTAGTCGGGTTTTCCGAGTCTTGGGTGATTTGGTTATCAGACTGTTCGTCAAGCTGGGGACGAAGGAGTACCCCATGGGTGGTTTCCCCTGGACGGTGCAACATCGGCATACACTTGGCGTGCTCCTTGAGTAGATTGTAAATCCAGGGCATGATGGCCACGATAGCGCCCGGTGGGGCGGTCAAGGTTAGTCGGGCCATGCGTTTGATAAAGGCCGCCACCACGTACACAGGCAAGTGAGAGGAAGTCAGGAACAGCGTGGTCAGACGGAAAAGTCGCGCTCGGTACTTGACGTGCATCACCTGCCGGTCGAACAGTGAATAGAGCTTGGTGTAAAAATCTGGATAGTCCAAATTGTGCTCTTGGATCAGGGTGAACAAACTATTGAGGGCCAGGATACTCACCACACCGCCACTTTCATAGGCTGCAATCAGAAAATCGAAAAGCTGGTGGGGGAACTCCATATGGGGTATAATCTGTTTGTGCATGACCAGGAGCACCCGTTTATAGGTGTCAACATCCAGTGGATAGCTCATTATTGCCAACCAGGCCTGGGAAAAAACCTGGCGACACGCCTGGGGACAAGTGGGCAAGCTTGGTTTGGTCGATTCTTCCCGATCACTGGAACTCTTCTTCTTCCGGGACCGCTTAGCACGTTCTTTTTTAGGTAACTGGGTGGGATCTTCTCCCCAGTATTGACACGTATTGTCAAGCGAGGCGGGCAGCGGATGAAGAGACTCCAAGATACGGAAAATGTTGACCCGCGAGTGGAGTGCTAACGACTTGGAGGCATCACGTCGGGTCGATTCGCCTACTTCCTGATCGGGAGAGAAAACCTCACCTACGACCTTGAGGAAATAGTAGTGCAAATCCTGATAGCTGTGGAGATAGGATGTGAGCCAAACGTTGTGGAAATCGTCGCTGTAGGATACGCTATTTACAACCGCCACGACCAAATTCTGGTACAGTGCGTCAGGAAAGGTGTAGTACCCATTCTCGCGGCAAAGGACAGAACTCTCCTTTTGCAACAATTGCAGAGCCACCCGCAACAAGGCCACCTGCAACGTGGATTCCTGGGTAGACCTCAAACGAGCCCACAGCATTTTAAGAAATTGCTCGTATTGTTCCTGTAACCACCGGTTAACTTTGGCCAAGGCCGCCGAGGTTTCATCGTTCTCCTTGGCAGCTTGTTTGGTATCCGAGTGGGAGCGAACGGTGCCCCGCTCCACGTACGGGGTAAACACCCGAGAAAGGGCATGCATGCCAGCATATACCACTTCGGACGCTTGACTTTGCAGCTGCTCGAGAATCAGCAAGATATTGTTAAGGTATTTCTTGCTTTCGTGAATTTGGGCTTCCCATTCGCGGATTTGAGTGACCGGGGTCTTATTCTGCGCGGACCCCTTTTGGGGGGTAGGTTTGGCTCTTTCTCGTGCCATAGTTTTAATTTCCGTTAACAATTGGACAAAAATAATATAATCGTGAAAGGGTATTAAAGAAGTGGATTGTGAGAACCACAATGAACTATTAGGGGCAAGTTACGGAATGGATAATAGTTCAAACGAATGGTTAGTTACTCTGCTAACATCAAACAGTGAAAAAAAAATCACAATCGAATAAACCGATGCCACTTCCATTCTTTACCACGTGATGCGTAAAAATGTGGAAGTTTTTATTGAAATACTGGAGCATGGATTCTCTGAAAAAAAAAAGAAAACCATGACCAGGGAAAAATCGCATGAAAAGTGAATAAAAAAATCAACTTGGCCATTCTGAGTCGTAACGATTCAAAGGTCAGCTTTTTATCTTCTCTTACACCCAAGTTTTATTATTGTGGAATTGACCTTCCACCAAGAATAACTCGTACCATAGGAATATCCCAGTACCATGCCCAAAGTCACCGCCCGGCAATTGAACAAGGCTATTTCCCAAAACGACGGCATTATGGCCGGAACGGATATGGGAGGGCTCAAAACCAAAGGTAGCGAGAGTAGCACCACTGCTCAGCGGCATTTCGGACCGCTATTTAACAAAGATTTAGGTCAGCACATTCTAAAGAACCCTTTAGTAGTGACGGGTATCGTCGACAAGGCTGGTATCAAACCCACCGACACCGTCTTGGAAGTGGGCCCGGGTACGGGTAACCTTACTGTGCGGATGCTAGAACGGGGTAAAAAGGTCGTAGCCTGCGAAGCCGATCCCCGACTAGCGGCCGAGCTTACCAAACGGGTCCAGGGCACTCCCTACCAGCGCAAATTAGAAATCATCCACGGTGATGTCATTAAAAAGGACTTACCTTATTTTGATGTTTGCGTGAGCAATACCCCCTACCAAATTTCCTCACCGTTGGTGTTCAAATTGCTGAATCATCGTCCCTTTTTCCGGTGCGCCGTACTCATGTTTCAGCGGGAATTCGCCCTGACGTTAATCGCTCGGCCGGGGGATAATCTGTATGGTCGGCTTTCGGCCAATGTACAGCTGTTTTCCAAAGTGGAACATGTCATGAAAGTGGGCAAGAACAATTTCAGACCTCCACCCAAGGTGGAATCTTCCGTGGTGCGTATCGAACCTTACAATCCACCACCACCCGTCGATTTCAAAGAATGGGATGGGATGCTGCGTATCATCTTTTCGCGTAAAAACAAAACTCTAGCCGCCAATTTCAAGGTCGCATCCGTGCTCCAAATGTTGGAACAGAATTACAAGACCTTTTTGGCTACCCAAGACTTGATCATGGACGAAGACGTAGATATCAAGGTCAAAGTGCTGCAAGTGCTTGAATCTGTGAACATGGCGTCGGATCGGGCAGCTAAATTAGACATTGATGACCTCCTCAAGCTCTTGTACGCGTTTAACCAGGCCAATATCCACTTTTGCTAATTCATTGTTAAGTCAATGTATATCTATTTTTTTGCTTGGTTATCTGATACGAACAGGCCTACAATATCGAAAAATAAATCTTTTGGATGGAACGAAAATCGCTGTAAGAAAAAAGGAACAATGGATTTTATGTATGTCATAAAGGTAGGTGGGGTGGCTAAATTTACGCTCTCTGAAATGCGTGCTCATTTTTCGAATGTCATAGTGATTCCCGCGTGTGTTTTAACGGTACTGTCCGCTGAGAATAAAAACCCAACGCTGGGTTTATCATCGTTTTATCTTCCACCCTCCCTTTACGTAATAAGACTGGCTCTGAACCTCTCTTTTTACAGCACTCTCTTGTCTGAATTTTATTAGCAATTTTATCCTTGTTACCTTGTCCCAACAGGTACTAGTAGTGAAGGGTGTATCTTATCCTATAGCACAAGCATAGGTATTTTTTATACAAAAACACACGGTCCAGGTAAATCATGACTTCCTTCCCCCCACTCAAGAATGATCTCATTCTACGGGCCGCCCGTGGTCAACCCACGGAACGCACTCCGGTCTGGGTCATGCGTCAAGCCGGTCGTTACCTACCCGAATTCCGTAAAGTGCGCGAACACCACGATTTCTTTTCCATGTGCCGCACGCCGGAAATTGCTTGCGAGATCACCCTCCAACCCGTGCGGCGCTACCGGGGTTTATTAGACGCGGCCATTATCTTCTCCGATATTTTGGTGATCCCCCAAGCATTGGGTATGACCGTGGAAATGGTCCCTGGCAAGGGTCCCCATTTCCCTGATCCGTTGGTGACCCCCGCGGATATCACTCGGCAAATCCCGCACGAGAAAATTAATGTGGAGGGCCAGCTGGGATACGCATTGAAAGCAATCACTCTTACTCGACACCAACTCAACGGTGAAGTGCCCCTGTTGGGCTTTGTGGGTGCTCCCTGGACTCTCATGGCCTACATGGTGGAAGGCGGGGGAAGCAAGACCTTTAGCAAAGCCAAACGTTGGTTGTACCAATACCCTGAGGCTAGCCACCGGCTGTTACGCATGCTGACTGATGCCTGTGTGGATTTCCTAGTGGCACAGGTTAAAGCTGGTGCCCAAATGGTGCAAGTATTCGACTCTTGGGGTGGTGAGCTAGGTCCAGATGATTTCACCACCTTCTCTTTACCTTATCTCACGGAAATCGCCCAGCGGGTCAAGGCCACCCTGGCTACTTCCTCGATAGCGGAACACCATCATATCCCAATGACTGTGTTTGCCAAGGGGGCTCATTATGCCCTAGCCCAGCTGGGCACCACCGAATACGACGTCATTTCGTTGGATTGGACATTGGATCCCCGCCAGGTCCGCTCACTGGTGGGTACAGAAAAAACTCTGCAGGGTAATCTGGACCCTTGTGTCTTGTTTGCACCCCACGATGAAATTCGGCAACGTACCCGTGCTATGCTTGAGCGATTCTCCGCGTGGGATGGAGAAGGGCAACGCCATATCGCTAATCTTGGGCATGGGATGCACCCCGACCACGATCCCGAGGCCCTTCGTGTGTATTTCAGTACTATTCGCGAAGTATCCACACAACTCAAACCATCCCTTCTTGCGAATGCTACCAAATAACGCCTAGCACGGTGATGAGTGACCATGTTATCCTGTCCAAGACTATCTGTACGTTTATCTCAGAGAACCAAAAAAAATAAAACATTCCTCCATGGTAACATACGTTAGTCTTTTCAATTTATTTTTGGTGCCCAGGTGAAGAAGAGCAAGGTCATCAACGGGGCTGCTTCTGGTCAACGTAGCTGAACCCTTGTGTGATCATCAGACCTCTCGTCTAAGACACACGTTTCATCAAAGATATTAAAATCCGTAGGATAAGGTACGCTGACCACTTGTGTCGTACCTTTCCTTTTCTCTTCTTCCACATACAGCACCTTCACGGTCACCCACCTCCGTCCATATCTTCTTCGTCACTGCTCTCAACTTCCGCTACTTCCGCTAAACAAACCTGGCGCCCTGTCCGAGATACAACACATACTGTTTCTCGTTGGGATCGACCATTCGCTACCATGAAGCCCAACATGGTCCGCTTCAACTGCCGGTACTTTGAAAGTGGGAGGATGGATGATACGGAAATTGCAGAAGCACGGCATTCCAGTAGACTGGCTTCTAAGAGAGTGGGTCGAACGTGATCTTGATCCGACGTATCTACTGGCGGTGGTTCATCCCGCGAAAAGTCCACTGTAACATCATAAAAGGGGAGAAACTCCACGTCAAGGGGCACGTGTAATAGCAAGGCACGCTGTTTTCGGACAAGGGACTGGGCGGACTGAGCACGTACAAGCAGCAGTAAACCTTGGTCGTCGTAGGCTACCACGTCGTTTGCACTCCATTTCACCACTTTGTGGCTTTGGTGTCGAGGTACGAGCGTGGCGGTGGTTGGTAACCACGTACAAGAAAGCAGAGGGGAAGCATGAGTGGAGGAAACTATCAACTCCAACACACACGTGCTGGGATCCGTTACCGCTGGCTCACTAGTGGTGGGTGGTTGGCGTCGGCCTATAACAAACCGGTGGATCGTGGGTAATACATAGGGCTCTTCACCACTGCTGGCACTTTGTCCCTGAACACGTGCCGATAGTATCCACGCCCCATTTTCAGATGGACAATCAGTGGATGATGATGGAGTTACCTCAGTTTTGGTTAAAGAAGCATGGATGCACTGCTTCACTTTTACCGATTCGGCAAGCATGCGCGCTGGTTGTACAAATAGTTGGGTAAGTGTATTTCGGAGTATGCAGACCATGTCATGTACACCAGGACAGGATCCGTTATCATCGTGATCCAGGGTTTGGCGCTGGCCGATCCAAGGAGCCCGGAGAGCGTCCATGTAGGGCAAAGTAGGCTGTGCAAATACAAATGGCAATGGACAACAGGCGGTGTCACGGGTACTCAAATAGGTGGAGAAGGCCACACCAGGTGAACTAGTTTGCAAACGGCGGCAGTAAGTTGTCGTGGAGGCCTGCTGTGATTGCACCGAAGCTGGATTGGCGTCGGTCGGTCTGGGCGTGCGAAACCATCCAGTAAGAATGTCCTCGTGTTGGGGATTGAAAATAGTGTTGGTAAAATATTCCAGGATTACACCGGGGTTTACCAAAGGTAGTCGCTTGCGTGGTTGCCCCTCCTCGGGATTATCGGTATCGGTAATAAAGGCCAATACCCCGCTCAGCCATTCCAGGAACACCTTGGCCCGGTGCCACTCGGCTTCAATAAAGGCGAGCATCTCTTCTACCCGTCCTACCAGCCATCCAACCTGCAATATAGCCAGTTCTACCGTGGACTTGTCCAATCCCATACCTTGACCGTCCAGGGTCACTTGACTATGGCCCAGCAATTCCGTTAGAAAGACCAACAGGCGTTCACAGGTGGGTTTGAACCGGGTGAGTAGTGTGGTACGGATTCCCATATATCCGTTCTCCAAGGATTTGACCCACCGCCGTAGTCCTGTCGCTTGTAGATCGGATTGGAGGAAATGTGCCAACCCTGGAGAAGCAACCCCCGTCGCCAATAACAAGATCAACTCGGATTGGGGTGTACTTTCCGTACCCTGATTGTCGAGGGCTTGCGCCAGCATTTTTAATTGTTTTTGGTGAAGGCCTTGCAAGTGGGTACCGTAGCTCTCGTCCATCGTGGATACGAGACCAGTCAGATGCTCCGCTAACTGTACGCAAATGGAACGTGATGCGATATAATGAACTTGGGCTGGGGCACGATACAATAGGCCCAAGTCGATGGTGATCATCAGCAGTATAGTAGAAGGGCTCGTCTTTTCATTTGGGTTTGGCTGATTGGACTTGATTGGGGAAACCCAGGCACACACCGCATGCGATAATTGTGGCGCGCAGGTCACCGTGGGTAACGGAAGCGGTGCACTCCAAAGTGGTAGCGTCCAGTGACTGAACTCCTTCAGCAGGGGAAAACGACCGAGTGGAAATTGGCCATACGCCGACAGAGCCAAAGTATGGTTAGCCGTCACCAGAGTCAGTAAATGAAGCCCCTGATTGTAGTCCAACGCTGCCAAAGATCCCTCCCAGACCGACTGACCCTGGGAAGTGTCCTGATCAATCCATTGCCCCGAGTCAAACAAACCAGGGCGAGTGTCTGTAGGAGCTGACATACGTGGTAGTTCACCCAGTAACCGGACGGGGTTCATACCCGTCGAAGAGGAAGGCCATGAGGTGGAACAAGCACTCTGGTACCATTCCATACGGATGATTTCTTGTACCCGGGGATCATCCGACGGAGAAGATTGGTTCGATATCCAAGGAAACTGATCCAAGTGTGTAGAGACCAGCTCCGTTCCATTTTCCACATCCACCAAGGCCAGGTGACCCGTGGAAGTTCCCACCGCCAATACCTTGCCGTCCGGACGCCAACACAATGCCGAGGCCTGAGGTGCACTAAAACTACCATCAAGCTCGGCCGACAACGACGACAACGTGAGTGCTTCGGATTTGACGGTACTATTACCACGGCAACAAAACTCCAACGCCACCGACCATACCCGTAGGCCATTCAAACGCCATAGTTGCACCTCACTACCACTTGTGCTGAGTACACTTAGGGCGAGTAAATCACGTGTGGGACACCAACTGGCTTGACGAACCTGGGTGCGCATGGCACCGTCGCCATCCGAGGGTGATTGTAAGGTCGATTTGGTAGGAATAGGGTAGTTTACGTTGAATTTCAACAGCGCCGTGGCTTGATTATACGTGTCGTCAACTAGTCTATCGACATTGAAGGGGAAACCTAAACATCCCCGTGGCGGCGGAGGTTTACCCTCTGCTGTGGGCGTCATTAACATTGTACAGAAAATAGTAAAGTGCGAATTTGTGAAAAATACCCGTAAACAAGGACGACGTGGCTGGGCAATTCCCCCCTGACCACCTCACTAAACCAAACGAAAACAAACTGACTGGTGGAGTACACAAGGTCTTTGGCGGTCCTTTTTTTCAGGTATGTTCACTATTGACTCCAAATAAAAAATTGTTGTAATGGGTCTCTACAAAATCACATTAAAATGGGGGAATATTATTTGTTGGATGAATGTGAGGTCAGTCTGACTAGTCAGTTGCAGGCTTGGTAGTAAGTATCAAAGTATTTATGGTTGTGGAGCACAACATTATTGGTACGTTATGTATTTCAATGAATATCTAGTCCATTTAGAAATGAAGAATGGTGTACAAAAAGTAACCCGCTCTTTAAATTTTATAACGTAATGCTATTCGTGGGAAGGAGTCGCCAATGAACTTTTTCATCACAGCCGTCACACTCGAAACCAATAGGGGGGATGGCCCTTAGGTCGGGTTGTACATGAATATGTGAAGTATTCAAACTAGATAAAACCCGGATGAATGAAATCCACAGAAATACCTGGTGAAATTTGGTAGAATGAATTAGAATGGTCAATGATGGTAAAGCATTGTTTCTACGTTGAACACTAATAGGGTATTGGTAAAATGAACATTGAAGCCACTGGAAGTGTACTGACAGCCATTACTGCAGTACAAACTCTTACATCCTGATAGAAATCACTGCCAAGTGTTCATGGAAATCATCTAATAAAATGTTAAAACGGTGAAGGTAAAAGCTCTTGTTTATTCTTCTATCAGTTTATGATTAATATTTGGTCCACGAAATACCCCACTAAATCAACTGGTAATCTGACCATGGCACCACGTATAGTTAAACATTTTTGTCTATTGCCTTGTGGTTCAATCCCTTTGTGATTAGGAAATAGATAATGTATTCACAGTGTCACTTGTGTATAAACATACCAAATACATCAAAAAGTGTAATGCTAATCCATGTTCCTTCACCCAGAATCATCTAAAACTGGACAATGCAAAATCACCTGTGACAAAGGTATTTCAGCATGACTATACAATAATTAAACATACCCCAGTCCTTTATAATTCTGAATTGTGGTTATTATGCTATCCATACTGAGTGACTGTGTAGTGCCGGCCAAAGGACGGCAACGAGATTAACCCGGTTGTACCATCGTCCGTAGCCTGACTTCCACAAACTGTA
>JAOPJG010000099.1:28063-45069 GCA_027478255.1 Dispira simplex | reverse complement strand
ATTTTAACCGAAATCGTGAAGTTCTGGAGTTTTCTCTATGCCACATCAGTTTGTTTAGGATCTCACAGCCAGAATGCGTATCCCGATTGTTCCAAACATATTATCATCTTTCTAACAAACATATACCATATCTAAATTCCTGATTATTATCTATCCCAATTCAGGCTCAGCCTGGTGCAGAATAATTGTTTATTTCATTTTCGAGCAATTTTACTGTATAATAATGAACAATACGACAAGAAACATCTCGACCATTAGTAATTGTTGGGGCTCCAACCCTGGCATCCCGTACACATCTTCATCCATAAGGCCACCAGATACGACTAAGCATCGGGTGTATCGTCCTCATCACTTGTGAATTCTTCTTCCAATTCCTCCACAATCAGAGTAGTGCTAGGCCAAAGATCACCCATAGCTTCCTTCACCGTGAGGTCTCGCTTAGGAATTTCTTGCCGGGGCATGGGTGAAACCAACACGAACGAATAGATATGTTCGTAATCGCCGGGTGGTAAATCCGACGGACCGTCCGATGGTGTTACCCCATAACTGTCGACAAAGTGGTAGACGTCCTCCACGGGGTCAGAAGCCCGGAACCGTCGAGTAACCCGTTCCCCTGTGGTTAATCGAATACCAAACCGACCCACATCGGGTCCTGGTGCCGGTTCCTCTGGCACATGAGCGGCTAAATACCGACGGTAACGCGTACGTCGCTCCTCTAACGTCAATCGGGCTTCCCGACGGCGCAACCTTTCCTGTTGTTGTTGCTCCGCTTGGGCGGCTTTTTCCTGACGTAATCGTTCCTTTTCCT
The DNA here is from genome assembly GCA_027478255.1 of Dispira simplex. NCBI lineage: Eukaryota > Fungi > Kickxellomycota > Dimargaritomycetes > Dimargaritales > Dimargaritaceae > Dispira > Dispira simplex. Next base: position 44,261 of record JAOPJG010000099.1, on the reverse strand, counting down.
GATCCGCACGTAAACTTTCCATGTACGCCAAATTTTGTTGTTCCCGTAATACCCGCGCCGATTCCCGTTCCTCGCGTGCCGTACGCAAAGCCGCCAGAGATTCGTTATTTTCCTGAATTTTCACCAACGCCTGGGCCATCACCTGATCCATAGGTAACAACCCTTCGATGCGATCCACTACTGACATACGCACGGAACCATTACGAGACTTGGGTACAATTAACGCCATAAAGGGAAACCGAGACGCTTGTAACACCCCGCTTAATTCGTAAGCCTCCCGGTATTTGACGTTACCACCCCACAAAATCACATTGTGACGGGTTAAAAAATCCCCAAAGGCCTCGTCCGTCAAACTCTGACAAAATCTCTCCGTGTCGTCGTGTTCTTCTGATACCAAAGTCACCATTAAACAGCGCAGATCCCGCTTGGCCTTTGCAATGGCTTGGTCGTAGGGCTCATCCAAGAACGGGGGTCGTGGAGACCCATACCGGGTTTCGAAATCGTGAATGAATTCGCCCACTTGTAAACGAGGACTGTCTTGGAGTGAAGGGCTGCCTTGGGTAATGCGGGCGTGAGGAGTAAACAAAGGACCGAGGGTGTGGGTGAAGATGGTGGTCACCACTCGGGTAACCAGCTGCCAGCACCACGGTAGGAAACCCGCCATCGCAAAGTAATTCACGTCGACTTTGATATATACTAGGGGAAATAGGTAGAGTTGGCGAATAGGGTACAAATATTGCAATGGAAGCTGGTCGAGGTGATAAATATTCTATTAATGAGTCAGAGTCTTGGCGAATAAATCACAATTGGGAAGGAATATGCTTTTGCTACAAAAAAAAAGTGGGAGAAGGAATGTATAATTTAACATACGCAAGAACCACCCGTATCAGTTAAATACCCAACCCAGGATTACAAGGATAATGGGAATTTTCAAGTAGGGCCGGGGAAGTGGCGGTCGAAAAGTGAAAGTGCCTTTTTTTTCTATAAAAAAAAAAGCATCCTAATGCAGATATGTAATTTTTTTTTCGACTACATAGCGAAAAATCCGCCAGCATTGAGTAAGTTTCTCATTAAACCCTATTGGTTAAATTCTAGTTAGTACATTTTTGCTCCAAATCTCTATATAGTTGAAAAAAAAATCACTCAAATATTAACAATACGACTCTGTAAATTCTGTTACTGGAAGGAGCATTTGGGACAAAGACAAAGTTGTGCTATGCGCCACTGTTTTCTACCGAGTGGTATAAAAGGCACCTTCATTATAATAACAAAGGTATTCCCGGGCATCAAGTCAAAGAGTATCAGTTTAAATTGCAGTCATTAAGCCAGTAATAGAACATTAATGTTCAGGTTTATTAATAACAGACGCATTGTAAGCAGGATTTTGATTTTGCCTCTAAGAGTACCACGAAGGACACCATTTTAACACTCTGGCCAAGGGACTGTTGTCAACCACATCTAACTCTTTAACAATTGGCCACCAGGGTGTCAAACACTTGGGGCAGTTGACCTTCCTTGGCAGCGGCTCCCAACTTATCGGCCAATTCGGCCATGGCTTCGGGGGTCTTGTGTTTGGCAAACAGCTTATCGAGTTTGTTAAGCTGGGCTTCCATAAGAGTAGCCGACACACGAGTGGCGGGATCCACGAAGTAATTGTTAGCAGAAGCTAATTCCTTGATGGTGAGCTTGTGGGTACGGATAGCACGACGCATTTCTTCCTTGGCCCTCTTTTCTTGCTGACGAGCAGTTTTGGCTTCGGCTTCCTTTTGCTGAGCCAATTTCTTGGCTTCTTCGTCGGCCTTCTTCTTAGTCTCTTGGGTCTCCTTAGTGGATGGCGCTGCTTTCGCGTTCTTGGCTTTGCCCTTGTTCTTACGCGCCATCCGGGCTTCCCGGTCTTCTTGACGGAATTTTATCATACGAGGATCCACTTTGACAGCCTGGTCCACCAACTGACGCAAACGGGCATTGTCCTCGTTCTTGCGACGGGCTCGCTCCGCACGGTTCTTCTTGTCCATCCAACGCTTATTGTCCCGGTTATCCGCACCTTCCGCATCCTCTTTGTCCAAGTACTCAAACGTTCGCCATGAGTTGATGCCGTACCAGAATTCGTAAAAGGCTTCCACCTGAGCACGCGGGGTGTCCATGTCACCCAACATAGGTACAGGTTGTTCCTTGGAAAAACGGGCCTCGCGCTCAAACACTTTACCGTAAACATCGAAAAAATCACCCTTGAGTTTAGCCGGCGGAAGACTGTCGTCAAGCTCGGGATCGACGGAATCAAACTGCATCCGTTTAACAGGGTCAGTCAGAATCTCGTGGGCCTTTTGGATACACTTGAAGAACCGGTCGTCGTGGATATTACCGCCCGCTGCCTTCTTATCAGGATGGTGACGAAGTACCTTGCGGTGGAACTGCACCTTGATATCTTCGGCAGTGGCCCGGTAACGCAACTTGGACAGCCCCAGCACCGCATAATGGTCTTGATCCTTCCAATCCTTGGGATCCATATCCAATAATTCTTCATCTTCGTCTTCATCGTCATCGTACTCGCTACCGTGCACAACAGTGGAAGCACCCGCAGCCACTCCGATTTTATCTTGTTGTTCGGCCAAGGACAAATGATCCCGACAGGTCAGGGTTTGCGGATCCGCGTGCTGAAATTGCAGAAAGGCCTGTACGCGTTGGCCCACTTGGGCAATGGTTTGTTCGGCAAACTCGGTGAGTTTGGCATGAACACTGCTGGTCTCACCGGCGTTCCAACTCTTTGGAAGAGCCGGTAGCACCAATTGCGAAGTTGTCATTTTTAAACAAAACAAGAAAAAAAAAGGAAATTGGAGGCAAGTAAAAACCAGTGAAAAATGCAAGCGAGCTGTTCAACAAATTTCGCACCAATAAACAATTATAACTGGAAAAAGAATAGTGTCCCGAGTCTTCTGTTTTTCCTTGACGTAACCGCTTTTTTTTAAAAAAATATGTATAAGAAAAAAAAGGTGTGCAACGCACTGTGATTCGTAGGAAATAAAGAGACACAATAGTTACTTCGCTGCTATTGGCCCCAGTCACTGGTTTCATTGGCGGGATACAGTAGTGCATTCCATTGGTTCAACAGAGACCCTTCTTGTGGCTACAAAATTGGAAGCTGAAGTTAAGCAGTTGAAATCATACCGCTTGTCCTCCACATGACTACGCTTCCCCTTTTGGGAAAAGTAGCCACGATTAGTGACCATATCCGTCGACATTCATTGTGGCTTCCTTTTCTTTCCATTATGGAATTCCCTATTCATCCTCTCCCCCATTTAAAGACCGTGTAGTGGAGGCGTTGGACAGTACTAAATTTCTATAACTGGCATTCCCAAATTATGTGGTTATTTCCTCAGCGTTACAGTTACTATATCCAACATTTCCTATAGCAAAAATAGGAACAGATATCAAAAATATTGGGAAATGCACTCCCTTGTTTCGAAATGTATAACCTTCATATGGCAAAGGTAGCCCAAAATGGGTAATTCCTTCTCAACCCTACGACGAAAAAATTCACTAGGGTTCAATAGGGATTTTTATTGTTCGGCCTATATAGCGTTTTGGAGCAACGTTGTACCAACTACGAATTAACTAATAGGATGCCATAACAGATATATTCACCGTTAGCGTATTCTTCGCTATATAGTTGAAAAAAAATCACCCATACGACTTCTATGGTTAAAAGGACTTGTATCACAAATACTCATGACGTCAACACATGCGCACTCTCTCGTTTTTTATCCACCAGCTATCATTCCCTCACATATCCCCTCCCCACCAGGTCGCCCCTTTTCCGAGTTTAACGCCTAGTAAATATTGAACAGGAGTATTCTCAGCTTTCCAATAAATGATTGTAGTACAACTTTTCGTATACGATGCTGGCCAATAGGCACTCCTACGACAGCGTGTAGCCGGCCATCATGAACAACCGAGTATTTCTCGCTTCCCGCCCCATTACTTCCTTCGTTTACTGGGTAGTCTATCTGGACATAGGTATCGTGTACAATATATAAAGTGCTCTATCACACCGTCCAGATTACCCCCCTCATCCAATAGCTACTTTAACTTATCGTAAATACATCCTCTTAACCTTGCTAGTCCTTCTGCGATATCCTTGAGGCTCCCGCGTCTTTTCCTTGGTCTTTATCAAACCATTCGTCGTTGCTAAAACTCCGTTACTACCTTGGTATTATCCACCCCACCGCTCTCATCCTCCCGAGTTGCCAACTACCATGAAAAACCTTGTTTTCATCTTTGGTATCCTAAGTGTGGTCCTGTTGCAGACCACAGCACTGCCCGGCTCTTCTTCCTCCACCGATCCGGATAATGGGGATTTGGAGGACTTGATAAATAAAAACTTCGCTGAACATGACGGCTTTTACGACAGTGTCGTGGAACAAGTGCGCAAGGATGTCCACGCCAGCTCAGATTTGTTCGATCCTAATCCGCCTATCCAGTTGAAGTCATGGTGTGGTGACATGTTGAACGGGTTGACGGATAAGGAAAAAGAGGTAAGTGTAAAGTGGATATACAAAGGGCGGTATTAAGATATATTGGTATGTTTGGGTATAGCACCGCGGACATGAGTATTACGAATTTTAAGCTGCAGCTCTATGCAATAGCAGGCACAGGTCAGACTATTACCTAAGGGTGTAATATATCGCACAAATACAATTGGACTATCACGAAAAACTATTCTAATGTATAAGTAATATGAGCCATTTTTATATTCACGGCTTTTTTTCATTTCGTGTATTTTGCTATCCCAGAGTAAAATGGACCTATTCGTACAAGCACTGTGTGTGGTCAATGATCACGATGTATCCGTTAGGCGACTACTGGCGGCGGTGACCAAGTTACCTCCCAAGAATTTGGTACTCTACGTGGCGGATATGTTAAAACGGTGGGGCTACGTCGTACACAAGGATTACCAAGCGGTACTCGGTCAGAAAGACTGTTCAGACGAGGATGTTCAAGACTGTTCCGACGAGGACATTCAAGACCTGGAGGGATGGTATTTAGTCCCACCTTATTCAATGAAAGCTTCTAGGGAAACCGATCGTACACTGCACCAGTTTCTGCATAGATCCAATCTACAATTTCCCAAGGGCCATTTCAGCAAGGATGTACACCCCATGTTGGATGAACGGTTTCAGGTCAAGTGGGTCAACATATCCAAAATTACTGACTTGGAACTGTTGCGATTTTCGCCGTATTTATTGCTGCTTAAACACGGGGAATCCCCTGAGATGCAGTATTTCTTCATATACGTATGGGGAGTATTACGCCAAAATGATCTGCTCAAGGGACCTGGTTCAATACTGGAACCGGTGGTGAATTCCTACCCCTTTTATTTCCATACTGACTTGGATATTTTCGGTAATTCGGTAGATCAACTTACAAGTGTATGGAATATGAATTTCGATCTTCTAAGAGATATCACGAGCGTTCACTTTTCTCTTGCGATTTCGCTGCTGTGCGGTAAATACGAAAAGTTGGAAAAAAACTTGGAGCTGCTCACGAGGAACTTCGGACATATCACAAACCAGGCTAAAAAGGAAATTGCCCTCGTTCTGTATTCTATGGCCCAGCACATTTTCACTCACGTCCAGAATAAAGTTGATGATGTACTCACCAAATTTCTAGACGAACCGGATTTTCAACAGATGAAGGACTCGTTTCCCATGGAGAGAGAACGCGAAACCAGTCAAGTGTTTGAACGCGGTTCAGTGAAAATGTTGCGTGATTCGGTACGGGTTCGAAATGGACAAGTTGAAGTGGCCATGGTTGACATACTTCCCTCAGCCTAGGTTAGTGGCCATGAACGGTGTAACTTTGTTTCCACTGCGTTTTTTTATCTGTGGTTTCTCTTATTAAAGTGTATCTCGCCCAGGGCAAGTTGACATGGTCTTCTCATCTCTTTAACTGTGCTTTTTTTTTCTTCTTCTGTTTTTTCACTGAAAACAGTGCAATTTATTAAAATGGATATTCTTTCGATTAATTGTAGGAGCACCCCACGAACAAGTATCAATATTGCACAGCAGTGGGAGATCAGTAAATGATTAAATGCATTCTTTTATCTAGTAATAGTGTAAAGGAGGAGGATAGTTAAAAAGCAGCTCATCATTTCTCGGTTGGCCATAATGTGGCAGGGTGCAGAAGCATGATGTGTGGCACAATGTGTTTCTCACTTCAGGTTTGGCTGCTTAATTGCTCCAGCATGTCTCACCATTTTCAGCGGGCTAGTAATATTCAGGGTTCTCTTTTTTTTATTACAAATTCTCTGTGGATTGCTTCTCGATGGCATTTTTCAAGCTTTCAATTTGCCACTTCTTTTCATGTTTCTGTTTTAATGTTCCTTTTCTTCCCTAATACCATACAACAGAGTAAGCCACTGCCACTAGAATCACCAGCATAAACACACATTGCTACCTTCCCAACCATTACCTTTTTCGTTTTACATTGTCGACATTTACTTACCATGTATAGCTTTGAAGGACAGTTCAAGTCGAGACGACCCATCAATTTGGGTGGTACACTGCAACACGATAAGAAAGAACTCTTACGTCGAGCCCAGCAAGAACGCAAAGCCCGCGAGGAAGAACGACGGCGTCACCGGGCAGCCCTCACCTTACAGGCCCGATTTCGAGGCCGACGCGCCCGAGTCCATTTGCAACAACAATGGCGGCAGGACTGGGATGCCCAACGACGGAATGGAACCCCAATAAGTAAGGAAATTCTGTACCAGTCTTGGTTAACTTTGCTGTATTATTACAAGCCCATGATGGCCGACCAAGAGCGTTTACGGGATGTGTGCACCATGGGGTTTTCTGATCCCAACCTGACGGTTTCTACTTTGCGTCAGTGGCAATCGGTGCTTTCGTCGACCGCTTTAACCCGGTTTTTACTCGTGTTGGGCCAGGCGGTGGTAACTACGGCGTCGTCGGTCCCGATGGACCTGGTAACCCTGCGTGTTTGGATTACTACTTTGAATAATACGTTGCAGGCCCTTATTACGGTCTACCCTCACCGGCACCCTATGATAACAACGGTGCTCAGGAATGCTACTCGCAAGGAATTATTGCGGAAATTAACAAGTGCTATGATCAGTTTAAGTGACCAGGAGTTATCCGATGACGCCCACAGCGTATTCCGGGTTCTCGCGCAGTGGTTGAATTTGGTCCGTGACCAAATTGCTATCGCTGACCAGCATGATTTCGACCAGGCCTTGGTGACTGACGTTTTCGCCATGTACAACTTTCCTTTGGATCAGAGTGCCGACCTGGCCTTTGTTGGTTCAGCTCAATCTGTGTTTGAAACTCTGATTAGTGTACTGAGCACTAATTTTACGTCCGATGCTGGGATATCCCTGAATTTTACCCAACGAATTATCCTACTGCATAATTTGGTGGTTTTACATGAGCAGGTTACGGTACGTATACCTCTAACAACGGATCTACTGGTCGGGTATGTTACTTCCCTGTGCTGCTTGTTAAGTCATTTACCCGACCACAGAGTTCCAGCCGTGGATAACGCTAATGCGAAAGAACGGGTGGTGCCGTTTCCGTCGGAATACGTTACCCAATGGTCAGCCACTCTACCTTTACTGTACCAGGCCCAGTATATTGCCCATCTTGACCCACTACGAGGCAGTCATTCTACTCTATACTGGCGTTGGCTGGCCACATTGGTCATCACTTGGTCCGCCGCAAAATCATCTGTTCTCCACTACCTCTTGTACCAATCTTCGGACTCTATCGTTTCGGTCCTTTGGAACACCCTCACGGCTAACCCTATACTGTCCCAGCTGACAGGCTCCAGTCAGCTCACTAACCTGTCCCTACTGACGGACCACGTGGAAGAGTTGGGTCCTTTTTGGGATCTACTGTATTTATTGGTCGAGCTGGTACGCCGGTATATACTTACCTTGAGTGATAAACAGCTAGACCAAGTAAGGGATAATTCGTTACTCGGCGTTCCGCTAAAGGAATTGGCCTCCCTCGGTCGAAACCTGTCATTTACCATGTTATGGAATCCGCAGTTTTTAGCCAAAGCGGCATCTACGCCGGTATCCGTGGTTCTTACCGTGGAACAGTTGGGTCAGTCACTTGTGCAACTCACCCGACAACTGCACGACCTTAATAGCCGTGCCCAGTTTATGGACGCCGAAAGCTGGATGGTGCAACCAGTGGTCGATGTGGTATCGTACGCCCACCGACTAGCCGAGTGTCATTTACGTATCGAAGCCTCGGAATCCGACACGGAAGACCAAACAGAGATTGAGGACGAAGAAAATGAGAATGAAAGCAAAGGTCCTACGCGTGGAAAGAACGTTACTACACTTTCCTCGCCCGAACAGTTAGGTATGGTACTCAGACGAGCTAATCAACACGCGGATGCTCCGCAGATGGTACCCCAATTGAATCATGACACTGCTGCCTTGTACCAACCTGTTGTGGTGAACCCCAGTGGTAGTGGAGACTCGCGTCATCTGACATCAGAAAAATCTGCACTCACCAGCGTGGATATTGCCCTGCAGGCCCGATGGAATGTTTTGACTCAACTGCCCTTTGTGGTTCCGTTTGAACACCGGGTGAAAATATTCCGGGAAATGATCCGACTCGATCAATACCAAAATAATATTGCCACGTCGCTACCGACCTACCGGGTGGAGATCCACCGTACCCGGGTGTTTGAAGACGGATTTGAACGGCTTAACCCACTGGGCCCGGGGTTAAAACAGCGTGTCGCCATTTCGTTTGTGGACCAGTACGGTTTGACCGAGGCCGGTATCGACGGGGGTGGAGTATTTAAGGAATTTTTTAACTTACTCACTAAAGAGGCGTTTAATCCTCACTACGGGTTTTTCTTGCACACCTCCAATCAACTGATGTATCCCAATCCTCAGGCCCATTTTCGTCAGCCAACCCAGCTGGAATATTATTATTTCCTGGGTCGGATTATTGGCAAGGCACTTTACGAAGGAATTGTCATGGATATGCAATTTGCGGCATTTTTTCTGAACAAGTGGCTCGGCAAAACCAACCATGTAAACGATTTAGCCTCGTTGGATCCGGTCCTCTACCAAGGTTTGATGCAACTTCGGGCCTACCCGGGTGATGTAGAAACGGATTTCGGTCTGAATTTCACCGTTAATACCGATGATCTGGGCACGGTATCTACCGTAAATCTACTGCCCAACGGGTCTGACATTCCTGTCACCCGCAGTAACCGTACCTTGTACATTTACCTCGTATCCAATTTCCGACTCAACGTTCAAATTCACCGTCAATGCCAGGCGTTTTTCCAGGGACTTTCGGATATTATCCCCCCGGGTTGGTTACGATTATTTGATCAGCAAGAGTTGCAAACCTTGGTTAGCGGGGCCTCCGCTTCGGTGGACTGTCAAGACCTTCAGCAACACACTGTTTACGGCGGGGACTACCACCCTGATCACCCTGTGATTCAGAATTTCTGGCGAGTGGTGGCCGAATTTAGCGACGATGATATGCACCTCCTAGTCAGATTTATCACCTCTTGCCCTCGGCCTCCGTTATTGGGATTTGGGGAGTTGGAACCCAAGATTTGTATCCGGAGTACGGAAGGCGATACCGATCGTTTGCCCACTGCCTCGACTTGTGTCAATTTGTTAAAACTGCCGCCTTATCCAGATGAGACCACTATGCGTGACAAATTACAATACTCTATCCGGGCCGAAGCCGGCTTCGATCTATCCTAGAGCTAGTCGAATTCTTGCTTCACTATCTGTTTGTTAAAGTCGTTGGATATAGTAATGAAAGATGTAGCTGGTGACTACTTTGCACCTTTGAAAGTTCTACTGCTGCTAATCATAAATCATATCATATCCCGAATATTGGTTTCAGACAGATTCACCTCCTTTTCATCTGATAAATCACTTTAATGAATATGATAATGACATGTAAAAATAATAGTACGTATTTATTTCAACCCAATTGCGGCTTTTAGAATAGGCGATTATCTTCAGCCTTGCAAAATATTCCAATATGATTATATAAATCGACTCCCTGTGATATATAGTAGGCATACCTTCTTTTCTCATTGGAAACTGATACGGCCCACAGACGGATAATGGGATGTCGAAAAAGAAGCAGAAGAAATGGATAGTCATAGTGGAAAAATGTTTCCTCTGAACAGTCACATCCATGCAAAATGTAGGGAGAAAAAAATAATAATAATAATATTAGAGGTTGCCGGTGACAGCATTGATCAACTCGTTTTCGCAGTCACCGTCAATGTTCCAAATCATCGCGCCACCCATGTTGAATTGCTTAATATAGTCGCATTTGTGCTTGATACTTTCAGGATCGTCATAGGTAATCATGACACGACTCGCTCGGTCGTACAAGGAGACAGCCTTGGCATGGACGTCCCAAAAACGTTGAAAACTGGATTCGTTAGTTAAATGATGAGTACGCAAATGACGGTAGTCAAAGACACCATCTTCCCAGGTGCCAGGGGGCACACCCTGGAAGGGAACAAAGAGACCACTGGGGTTATCCGGGGAGGCTTGCACGTTGGCAAACCCGCGGCCGTAGAACCCAATTCCCAGTACGATTTTCTGGGGTGGTACCCCCTGGGCCAGATACTCATTGATACTAGTCCAAATGCTGATAGTGGGGTCGTTGGCAGCAGGGGTAAGACAAGAATGATGACCAGTTTGACGGGACCAACTACCTTGGAAGTCGTACGCCATAATATTGAAGAAATCCACGCGTTGGGTCAACTCTCGGAATTTATAATGACGGTAAGTACGGGGACTGGCGGACATGGCGGCTGTCAAAAGGTAAGGCTGGGGACGCCCCGCCCCCGCAGCATAGAGTTCGTCCCGCAACGTCTGCAACAAGGCCACAAAATTTTGGGCTTCTTCGGTACGGGGACCGTCGCCGGCCATTCCACCCACCACGGGGAACTCCCAGTCGATATCCACGCCATCAAAATTATACCGACGGACAAAATGACCCACCGACCGGGCAAACCGACGTCGGCTCTCGTCAGTACTAGCCACACTGGCGAACTGACCCGACCAGGTCCAACCGCCAATGGCAATCAACACCTTGAGGTTAGGATTACGACGTTTTATGGGACCGTACGGATGGGTAAGCAGGTTAATACTGCCCTTACAAGGGCCCGGGACGTCACCAGGGTGTTCAATTTCAACGTCAGCCCAGGGGTCCCCGAGGGCAATTTCACCGTTGGCGATATTGGCAAAGGAGTAAATTACATGGGTGAGACGTTCCACCGGGAGGTCGTGGGGGGTGTACTTGCGGGCGTAGATGGACCACGAAGTAAAATAGGCCACGACTTGGCGATGGGTCATGGTGGTAGTGGTAGTATCCAAACGGGTGACGGGAGGAAGTGCTTGAGGAGACGGGTGGAAAGACCAATGGAGGAAAAACGAGGTCGGGGGCCAAAATGGAAACAGTAAAAGTTGTATGAGGGAATAAACCAAGACGCCGAGTATCATGGTATTTAAAGAGATTGCCAACAAATAAGTGTTCCCCAAAAACGATAATGGTGTGGGAGTGAAAGAGGTAAAGTGGCACAGAAACGAACCCAGCTGTGCCAAGCATCACCCAATACCCTTATACATTTCTTTACTCCCAAAATGGTCTGGCAGGACCTAGTGCAGACCTTGGCTGTGCCAATCTCTGTGAATGGTGATGGCGTGTAATCTCTCTATTGTTTGACTGACTGTTTTTCGACCATATAGGGATAAATCCGCCAAAGTTGAATGGGTTGGTCACAAAACATTATTGGTTAGATTAGTAACTGGTACATTTTTTTTTGCTCCAAACCGCTACATATATATGAAAATAGAGTACCTAACAATATTCCTTGCCTTCTCCCTTACTACTCACTAATTGATAATGGGAGGAAAATATACAAATACACGAAAAAAAATACTTACCTAACAATTCCCCTTGCAGAATCATCTCACGAGTAGTGACCCTGCCGTCGGAATCGAGTCATCCTGATGCCCTACTCACTACACCTCCTCAGACTATAATAAAAAAAATCACCCGTTTAGGTTTCCCACTCCACAATGGGCACACTGGTCAAGGAAAACAACTACCAGCTTTGTATACCGGTGGTTGCAGAACCATATTCATTGTGTAGTACGTGACTGGACTCGGGATTTAAAAAACGCATTACCAGGGGCTAAGTGGGCTATAAAACGAATAATACCACGGGACTGCTAATTGTCCGACGAACGAGGTGTCCGTTTGTAAATGATATCACGACCAACTTAGACCTTCCTACTGCCAACCACAAGGTAACGCTATCGGATCACCTTCTAATCAGCGAACCACTTGATCAAGTTATCCCTCCTGGCAGCTCCCTTGTTTATTGCTCAGAATAGGATCGAGTAAACCAATAGGTGTCTGAACAGTGGGAAGACCTCTCTTCTACCTGTTGTGCTCTAATGTATCCTCCAGAAAATACTCGTATAAAACGCTGCTTACATATCTAGGAACCCCCCCCCTTGTCTAGTGACTGCTAAATTTTGTATTTTTCTTAAACCTTCATTTTTTACTCAATATAATATTATTGTTAGATATAATTTCCGTCTCGTACGTTTCTTTGTTATTAGTGGTTTTCGTTTGCCTTAACTACACTCGTACCTGTCAGTAACCTGCAATTAGCTCTTCCCATTTAAGGAACACCAATTTCGTTCACGTGTAGCATGTCGTTATCGTTCGTTGCCCGACGTCTCCCCTTGCGCACTGGATTCCTGGGAGCGGTGTGTACCCCGTCCAAAGCTCACGGTGGCTGGACCATGCCTCCCAAACAGGTTGGCCAGGTCATGCAGACCGGAATGCGACATGGCGTGGCTCCCAGGGTGGGAAACTTCACCCTTGGTAGACCCTTTACCACCAGTGCAGAAGCATTCAACGATGGACCCGCCCCGCACACTTTACTCGACGACTTTTCCAAGCAAAGCTGGGTGATTCAACAAGAAACATTTTCTAAACTACCGGCTGAGGTACAAGACCTGGTGCGAAACTATCCCTCCGTGGTGTCGTTACCCGTCCAGTGGGGCGTACAAGACGCGTTTGGACACCTGAATAACGTAGCCTATTTTCGATTTGCCGAAAGTGGTCGCTGGGATTGCTTGATACGACTGGGTCAGTCCATGGATGCCGAGAAATTTAAAAGTTTCTTGTACGGCACGGGTGTGGGGCCCATCGTCAAGCAAGTTTCTTGCAAATATAAGCAGGTGGTGGAATACCCCGACACGGTAAGTAGTATTTTGGAGCTCGCTCTGTGTATTGTGTAGCACGATAAACATGTATAGGTGCTTTGTATTGATGATGGACCAGTAGAGTTGGTGTTGTCCCGACTGGGTAAACTCTGGGCTGACATTGGTAAGAACTCCCTCTCCTCAGTGCTCTCAATTAATTTAACCCGATATACACGTTATGACTGCCTTGTCTGAACGTACTGATACTAACCTAATATAATAAATAGCTTACGGTGGGTACCCGGTTCACCACTAGGGGAAAAGACCGGGTTATGATGGAAACCATTATGGTCTCCCATAAGACCCGTAAACTGGCAGCCGTCTCGCAATGCGAAATGGTTATTTACGACTATGCTAAGCACCAAAAGTGTAATACCCCCGACTATCTCCACTTTGCAATGGATAAGCTGGCTGCCCATAAATGGTTCTAAGTGTGTGTGATTGATAAGATCTTGAGCCCAGCCCTTGTTTTAGAAGGCAAAATAACGTTCTGACTGTGGTGTTTCGCTTAATAGGTGGATGCGTCCACCATCTAGGATATATCGGTTGATCCACCCTGGTATTACTTAATTTTTCTACATTGTAACGAAATAGATGGGCCGGTAGTACTGTATATTGTTGAATAAAGAATCTCCTCAGCTGTCCGACATACATAATTTATTGAGCCTTATATTAGTGGAATCGTCTGATCAATTGGGGTAATCGAATAGCTTGTTCGGCTGGTAGCTGTATCCTCTTGACTTGCTATCAATAGGGACAACCATTCTTATTCGCTGTCCTCCTCTTCGTGAGATTCCGGATCTAGTCAATCTTAAACATGGGTTCACTCAGTGTTTGATACGTATGCAATAAATAGTTTCCCAGGCACGTATTACTGCAGTAATATTAAATTTGGTTACCCTTGATCCGGAAAACATTGGTATATTTCCTACATAGGCTTCAGGTTTGATTAGATTTCACGTCGGAGCCGAATCCGATTTTGCTATGGGTAAATTTACATACTGTATTCCTCTCACCATTTCGATTCTTCCACCTTCTGGGAAAAGTATAAAAAACAGTTAAATCAGCTCCATCGCCCTTAGAATGCTCATCAAGCTAAGGTACGACACTCCCTTCCTTCCTAGAATATACAGTACTAAAAAACGATACTAGTTGTCGAGTACCTCCATTATGCAGTAACCATAGGAGTCCTTAATCCAACTCCCAACTGATGAGTGACTGGGCCTCCACTCCATAATCCAAGTGATATTTTTGATAACACACAATCTCTAGATAAATGCCTCGATTTATAAAGCGAAATAAGGTCACAGTAAGAACCTCTCTCCACTGAAAAGTCCGACAGGAACCCCCCCCCTCAGACAATTTATCGATTTTTATGGCAGTCTCTGCTTTCAAACATTTACTCTGGTTATGTGTTTGTTGGAATTTAACCTTGTGATGTGATCCACTAGTCGCTTTTCTAAATCTATTCGCGAAAGACGAATATGATCGATGTACTGCGCATGCTATAGTGGAAAATTTCGTCTGGAAGCTCTTATCCCACCTTTCCAGCAATTTCACTTATACCTATAGATAAAAAGATATGGTAGAGGACTACTTCAGTAGTTCGTGCTGTTTCATTTCTTAAACCCGGTAGTGTAGCGTTTCGTAGCTTGTGTTCTTCTTGAAGCTGACCAAACTCCGTCGCGTCTAAGGTGAATCCTTATGGTGATTACCTGTCGCTGAATCTGCACATGGTCTCCCGGTATTTCCATCTGCAGCCAGGTTTCAGTTTTACATGTGATTCAGGTAGCCAATATATGCTATCCAAACGTACACTCAGCTAATGGATTCAGCATGTTTGAAAAATTCTCGTCCCATATCAGTGATGTTAAACCTGAATTTACTGGGTCGGTTTTCCACCCATTCGGAAGTTTTACAGCCAGAACACTCGACTGACTGTGGTTACGGAATGGTTCCAAGTGACGCCAATGATCGACTCGGACCTGGAGTATGAATGGTTATACCTCAATGGGATTTGACAAGCTTATCCCAATCCACATTATTCAACGCGTTTCGCCACATTGATATTGGCAGGGTTTAACATCCAATGGACGTTTCAGATAAGGTCTGCGATTTAGCGCGAGTGACTGATTCACGGTTTCCGACCGGTCATATTATCCCTCGTTTTCATTACCTGGCAGATTCTTATGGTAAGATCGTGTCAAATATACCTTGCACAATGTTTCTAGTGAAAGTGACCGGATAATTACGATTCGTTTATATAAAGTGCCTACGCCCTCCAGGATTTATCCCTATTCTCGACTTGATTTGTTGAATTTACTTGCCTACTTCTACCACTGGGTCCTATAAACTTGTTGCGAATTACTCGGTTCCGAAATTTATATATATCCCTCGCCTTTTCTCGCCTTTTTTTTTCGCTCCAACTGCCATTACCTTCACGATGCGCGTTTTACTGTGGTCTGCTTTGGCCTTGGCCATCCCCGCTGTGCTGGCATCGCCAATGGAAGCCAAAGAACCAGAAAAGTGCGAAGTCGTGTGGGTTACCGTGACTGCTGGTTTGCCCGGCCCGCCTCCCAAGCCTACCGACGTTCACCCTCCGGGAAAACCCCCTAAGAAGCCCGAACACCCTTCGGAAGAACCGACTAAGGGACCCGAGCAGCCTTCTGGAGAACCGACTAAGGGACCCGAGCAGCCTTCTGGAGAACCGACTAAGGGACCCGAGCATCCTTCTGGAGAACCGACTAAGGGACCCGAGCACCCTTCTGGAGAACCGACTAAGGGACCCGAGCATCCTTCTGGAGAACCGTCCCAGGGACCCGAGCATCCTTCTGGAGAACCGTCCCAGGGACCCGAGCATCCTTCTGGAGAACCGTCCCAGGGACCCGAGCA
>JAOPJG010000099.1:0-28042 GCA_027478255.1 Dispira simplex | reverse complement strand
AGGGACCCGAGCATCCTTCTGGAGAACCGTCCCAGGGACCCGAGCATCCTTCTGGAGAACCGTCCCAGGGACCCGAGCACCCTTCTGGAGAACCAACTAAGGGACCCGAGCATCCTTCTGGAGAACCTTCCCAGGAACCCGAATTCCCTTCGGAAGAACCCTACCCCGAAGAACCTTACTAGAAGGATCATTCCTGCTGTGGTGAAAGGCCCAATGATTACTGGTAAAATATCCACACCGAATGTCCAGTTGGGTACATATCGCTGACAGTGTGATTTGGACGACCAGGTGAAAAAATAAATTTGTTCTCTATCTCTGGTGTAGTGGGCATAGACCATTGGGAAAAGTCGCTATATAAGGGTATGGTATCTCTATCCTTTTTTAAAAAGTTTATGTTGTTGATAAGTGGACATTCATGGGAATGGCTCTGATACTCGTCAAGCTTTTGCCACCATTTACCTCAGGCTCTACTGTGTACTATGCCCTGGGCTTACTATCAATAAACTATGAATTATGTATTGTATTCCTTCGCCTTATCTATTAGTCTCACGCGTTTGGCTAACCGTCTGGACATGGAATAGGGACTGGCTACAGGTGGAGACAGGTAATAGTTGCACCTTCCTATCATCGAAAACTGTTTCTTCATCAGTAATATAGTATTTTTTTTGGGGGGGGGTGAATGTATGCTCTCCACGCTCTGGACTTTTCGTCTTTGGATAACAGTCGAACAGGGAATGGGCCTTGTTCAGGGAGGACTTAGTTTTGGTTGGATAACGCCACCGTTTAGGGATGAGTATTATGAGTTTTACGCAGTCTGTCTACTTGAAACCGGTTTAGAGTGACATCGTGTAGGGTTTCATCGTGTCTACCGGTTTTACTACCAGTTCCTACTCCCTGCCAAACAGGCAGGTAAAAGTACTCTACGTTTGAACTCGTGCACTTACCAAGGGAATTGGCAGCACAAAGGTTACTAGGTCTATTCAAGCTGGTGGCTAATGGTCTGCCGCATTGGATGTAATGACTTACGACTCTGTGGCCTCAGAAACTAAAATTGAGGAACACAGAGTCCGCTTTTGTTTATTCGGGTCAGCTGGGCCTGAAGACTGGTCTATCTGTAGATCCTGCCCACCACTCCAAACGAGGCAGACCCCCCTGGTAACACTCCACCACTTGACCAAGTGTGTGTGTGTGTGTGTGAGGGGAGGGGGGTGACTCTCCACCAACTAGCAACCACCGTCTGATAAGGAGATTTTTTTTATGGTCCGACCAGGTGGGAACCTACCCAGAGTGAGTAAAAAAGATGGAATACCTAAACGAATGTCTGAGAGGAAATCACTTTATCATTTCGATATTGTTTTAGTTGTTACTATCAGCCTTGTTCCATTTATTTACAAGTGGTTGACAAACATTTAATGTTTCAGCCGGTAACACCAGACCGTTCCATCGTTTGCAATTATTAGTCAGGCTTGTCAGTTACACCCATTGATTCGCTTACACATTCTACCTCTCTCCACTACTCTCTTACTCCGCTATTAATTCCTCATAACGTTCCCCATTATAGCTGTATCCTACACTTGGCTTCTTTTGAGAAAAGAGGATTATACACCAGCGCCATTATGCCATTTGTGCGAAACCACATGCTGATGCTGACAGTACAGTACGGTCTCGTATTGCTTTCGTGGGCCCTACACCTGATTGACCGGATCTCGCTAATTAGTAACTACGCTATCCAATGGTTCTTATCTCTTCTTCCAGGTGGCAAACCTCCCTTTGACACCATCCTACCCCACCGTAATTTCCACCCAGGGGTGCTTATCACCGGCACCAGTTCAGGGATCGGCCGCGATGTTGCCCTCGCTTTGGCGAAAAAAGGGTATACGGTATTCGCGGGGGTGCGTCGCGTCAAGGACGGGGAACGGTTACTGCAAGAGTTTGACCAAACAGTGCGTCGCCAACGTTACCAGAGGACAATCCAGGGTTGTATCGAACCAGTCATTATGGACGTGGCTTCGACTTCTTCCATCACGACGGCTTGTCAAGCGGTGGAGGATTATTTAGATGCCCATCATTTACCACTGGTGGGTTTGATCAATAACGCCGGTATTAGCGGGACCTGTCCTATGGAATTGGCCTCGGATGAATTTATCGAAAATATTATGCATGTCAATTATTACGGACCGATTCATCTTACCCAACGGACGTTACCACTTTTGCGTAAGGCGCGGGGTCGAGTGATTAATGTGACGTCCGTAACCACCTGGGTGGTGGGTCCAGGATATGGGGCTTATTGTGCTAGCAAAGCGGCCATGCACGCAGCTAGTACGGCGTGGAGATTGGAACTTGCCCGCTTTGGGGTGTCATTGTCGGTTGTGGAACCCGGAATTACGAAAACGGCGCTGTGGGGTAAATTGGGCGAACAACTTAAATACCACCAGACTCGGTTACAAAGTTTAGAGATAGAACACCCACGGTTACGCAATACCAAACGACGACGCGGGTTTCGTGGTGTAGAAAGTACCACCACCACGTCTCTGGCTGCCGATTCTCACCATACACCACCGGTCAGCCCTACAGATTCGGCTAAAGGCACCATTAGCAATGCTACCACTGCCTCTCAACCTTGTGCGACACCAACGTCCTCCCCGATGTTGCCTTTGGAAGCCCCGGCATCCATCACTAATGAGAATGTCCTCAGGACCACTGGCTCACCTATCACGCAGCAGTTGTACTACCCTATGTTTCGCCGGTTGCAAGGCCGCCAGAGTGTCAATCCGTGGATGGCCTTTCCCACGGTGCACTGCGTCGAGGCTATATCGCATGCTTTGACCTCACCCTTTCCCAAGACTACTTACCGAGTGGGGTGGGATGCACGTATAGCTAGCGTAGGCTATGCAGTACTGGGAGAGCCCTTTATTGACTGGGTTTATCGGATAGCCAATGTGGTATAAATTCTTTCCAGGAATTATTCCCGTCATTCTTGCTATGTCCATATATTTTTCGTTTCCTGGATATCACTTGTAATGAACTGGAATTGTAATATACAAGTAAAATGCTGTTGTGTCATGGCTTGCAAATACATCACCATTGCTGCTCTGTGACTGTATATCTGCTATTTTAAAGTTTTTCATGTCGAGTGATTCACCGTGTTTATAGGGAATCATTTTTAGAATCATCCCAGTGGCGAAATGAACACGATGATGATTGTAGCGTAGCTCACTAAGTGTACATTTTACGTTACACATTGATGCAATTTCTTACGACCTCCAAGCTTTAAAACGGTTTCAGCTCATCTAGTACCCTTGGTATCATAACCCCTATGTCAGCGTGAGGACTGATAATGGCATTGTCTGAAACATCTCGTTTAAACCCCTATATTCCATGCTCAGTTGTATCTCCCACACCAGCTTCATTTTTAGTAAAGGAAGCGATGGATCACCGTCGGGATGATGCACTCGAAGATTTTGAAAACAAACAACTGCCGCTGATATGTGTTCAAGCTATGGGAGATTCACCAAGAATAGGTCGAGCTTGCTTCACTTATTTTCGTTTTCATTTTCGGTCAGGAACTGGATAACATCAACAAACCACCTCATTTCCTAACAACCCATGCTATTTTTTTTTACAATTCGCTTACTAATACCTGTTGCTCTCCCCAATGATACCCCCTGTTTCTTCCCTTTTTCTTAAAAAAAATAATTATCGGATATAAGTACCTGTGGCTTTCACTTTTTTTTCGAAACACTGTGCTTGGTTTCTTTGTCACAACAACAAGGCGCTACTTGTTGGTTATTAAAAAATAGTTTGGTACAGTGTTAGTAGTGGTAGCAATGGTGTGAATATGGCCAAGGATGTACCTGTTTATTTATCTGCTGACGTGATAAATGAAAGTGAAGACTTTGATCCCAAGTCTCCTTCCAACGACCCAGACAAAACATGGGAAGAACTGATAGATATAGTGGGTAAGTGTCGCATAGTATCTCTTTCATGACTAGTAAGGAATAAAGCCGTAAAAGCAGGGATGATAACCGCTAAGTTCAAGATGTATAAAATGACCAGGATTACGGACATCAACGCACTCACCATCGCATTACTATTTCATCGATTGGTTAAACTAACGGATACCCGACTGGGTGTAGAATCGGGAGAACTTCATCTACTCCGACGACGACCCGAAGACCAAGTCTGCTACGAGAGACGTCGAGAGGAAATTATCACGGAATACGGGTCCATGACCCAATATGTAGTGACCCAGTTACTAAAATGGGAGGATCTAATTGACCCTACAACGAAATACACCAAGATGGTTGATTCTTTAGCGAGCTTTGATCCCTCCCTGGCTAAATTGCTGCCCAATGATTTCCCCTACGCTATTGATGCGGCCGTTTCCCACTATGTGCTGTGGTATAAGGCGCCTTTACAACGCACGTCAGCATTAGACGGTTTCCTGAAGGAACAGTTTCCTGGGCACGATATCCTCTTTTTTGTTAACCCGCCTCATTTACAGAGTATCCGGACTATACACCATGGACATGTGTTTGTCCGCCGCCAAAGTTGACCATGCAGCATGGGTATTATTTACGGCGTGGGTTTCATCGTTTGGCTTCTTTATTATCGAAATTGTCTAAAAATAAAATAAAAATTGAACGTTGTACCGGACTTGAACCCCTTAAATTTTGATATTGTAACGAAATAGGGCGGAATCCCAAGTGATCAAGTAGAATCGATAGCTGATAAACTTGACGAACGGACTAGTATTAAAATTGTTATTGTTAATGCACATAAGGAGATAATGATGCCAAGAGACGGGACGTATTTAACTAGATCCTCCTCAGCCAAGATTGGCGTTGAACAACCGCGTTAGGATGTGCAAAACGGGTGACTCATTGAGGGCCCTCTTGGCCTCAAGAGTCTCTCCTCGACTCGTCGTATCCTCTGGTAGAGATTCATCTCCTGCTGTAAGCAGGGGAACCCGCAATGGGTAATGTACCTACCGAGCTATTGAGTTTCTAGTACAACGGCCCTCTGGACATTCACAAGAAGTGGGAACATATCGACTCTCCTGGTTGGAAGGGGTAGAATACACTAGGGGGGTCCATTCCTCTCCTGGCGTGGAAATAAAAATACCTTACATTGTTTGTACTTCTACCACCGCCGACTCACTTGTGCTTTTTGCTTTTTCAGTCTTAATTTTTCTCATGTATTGACCTATCGCCATCACATTCCCAACACCCAGTTTATAGGAGCAAGCTAATGTTTACCATGCTCACCCGAGCCACGCTAGCCACTAAACCGTTAGCCGCCAAGGCGTGTCTGTATAACGAAACCAGAAGAATTGCAAAAACTTGGAATGAGCTTGCAACCGTTATCGGTAAGTGAAAAAAAAAAGAAGCAATCTTCAAGGTACTCAGCTGGAATGGGTGTGGCCAATTATGCTCCTCTTTTTATTAGGCTTCCAAAGGTAGTGTAGTAAAACTGTCAGCAGCTGTTAGTAAGTGTAGAGGCCTTTATACTTGGGCAAACCACTAGGCTGATGCACCATAAAGAGGAATACGGCTTATCCTATGGCTAACACAACACGCTCCCAACGTAACGGATATACATGATAAATTTCTTCTGGTTCAATTCGCTTCGGATACTCTTAATAAAATGATAGCCTCGGGTGACTTTACTAGTCTAGGCCGTGACGAAGCGGCCCAACGTATCTATGACCAGGCCAAACAACATTACGACGAGTATTATGGAGGGATAGTCAATTACGTACTTACCCAACGGTTAAAATGGTCTTTGGACGAACTGCGTCAACTGCAACACACGTTAGACCCCACCCGATTTTATCCCGAACATACTCAGTTATTGCCCAACGATTTTCCTTATACGTTGGAACCGGAGATTACCCATGATGTATTATGGAGTAAGATGCCGTTGAATATGGACCATCCAGATTTAAAGGCGTATCTTCACCGCTTGTTTCCGGACAAGGACATCTTGTTTATGATTCATACCCCGGCGTTGCAAAGCGTTGGAGCGGTTCCCCACGGTCATGTCTTTACTCGAAACAAACAGGTCAAGGGTCACTCATAATTATCTTATTTATTCTTTTGCCTTTTTTTGGAGAAGCGGAAAATAAATTAAATAACCCTCTTCCGTCTCCCCGACATGGTATTCCACAGCACATGGAGTTTTAGATATTCCACCAACGGATGGAATACGGCCTCGGTATTATGGTAATGATTAACCGTGGGAATCATCACAATAAACCACAGCTTCATTTCTACTTCACCTAACCACAAAAGTGAGTTCAGATTAAACCTGCGAGGCAATCATATTAAGTGCGCTACCATGTTTAAACCACTCGATTTGATCATTACTCATCGTATGCTGGGTAGTCACACGGTGGACAGTGCGCGACCCATTGGGTAAACTACGCGTAATGTCCAAATAAACGGGGCTTCCCGGTGCCAACCCTACCACACCCTGAGTAGCAATGGTAAGAGAGCCATCGCCAGTGAAAAGGTCATAATCCTTTTCATCAACAAACGTCAACGGTAAGACCCCTTGTTTCTTCAAATTAGTTTCGTGAATACGCGCAAACGATTTGGTTAAAATAATCCGACAACCTAAATACCGCGGTTGCATAGCGGCGTGTTCCCGAGCGGACCCTTCCCCGTAGTTATGATCCGCCACAATCATCCAAGGTATGCCGGCCTGTTTGTACTGGGTGGCGATCTCCGGAATAGTGCCCGTTTGTTGGGTGAGGGCATTCTGAGCCGAATTCACTTGGCCATTGTCGGCATTTACGGCACCAATCAAGGTATTATGGGCAATGTTTTCTAAATGTCCTTTGTACTTGAGCCATTTACCGGCGGCGCTAATGTGGTCCGTAGTACACTTGCCCTGGACTTTAACTAGTACGCGTAGCTCAGGCCACTCCTCACCGGACCACGCTGGAAACGGTTCCAGGAGTTGTAAACGAGTTGATTCAGGGTCGATTTTGATATCTACCGTTTGGGTTGCCGACTTCTCGCCATCTTTGACTTTGGCCGTTGCTATTATCGGTTTGTAGGTGGTACGTCCCTGGTCAAAACCACGGTCGGGCAATTCGTTACCCTGGGGAGGCTCCAATTTAAACTTTTTACCTTGGGCATCCACCAACGTGTCTGTCATCGGATTAAATGATAAGCGACCGGCCAAAGCCATTGCCGTTACAATTTCGGGCGAGGCCAAGAAATTCATAGTTTTGGGGTTACCATCGTTACGCGATTTGAAATTTCGGTTAAACGAGGATACAATGGCATTCGTTTCCTGATCAGTTCCGTCGGTCCGACGCCACTGGCCGATGCAAGGTCCACACGCATTGGCCAATACGGTCGCACCGATTTGTTCAAACGTATTGACCATTCCATCTCGGTCAATGGTGGCACGAATTTGTTCCGAACCAGGTGTGACGAGAAATTGGGCTTGAGCCTTCACACCTTTATCCACCGCTTGACGGGCGATGGAAGCCGCTCGGGTCATGTCTTCGTAGCTACTGTTGGTGCAACTCCCGATAAGTCCCGTACTGACCTTGTCGTCCCACTGGTGTTCCTGGATGGCCTGTTTTACTTTGGATAACGGGAAGGACAAGTCAGGTGTAAACGGACCGTTGATATGGGGTTCCAATTTATCCAAATTTACTTCGATGATCTGATCATAATATTTCTCCGGCGCTTCATGTACTGCTTGATCGGCGCGCAAAAATGGTGCAGCTTCGGTGGCTGCCGCGGCCATACGGGGACGATGGGTGGCTTCCAAGTAACGTACCATGGCCGAACTAAAGGGAAACACCGAGGTAGTAGCGCCTACTTCAGCCCCCATATTACACATGGTGCCCATTCCGGTACAAGACAAGGTATCGGCACCCGGTCCGAAATACTCAATGATGTGACCAGTACCTCCACGCACGGTGAGTTGCCCAGCGAGATGTAAAATGATATCCTTGGGACTGACCCAACCGTTTAATTGACCGGTTAAACGTACGCCCAAGATCTTTGGGGCTTTGAGTTCCCACGGAATATCCGCCATGGCGTCCACGGCATCAGCCCCACCTACTCCAATCGCCAACATACCCAACCCGCCCGCATTAGGAGTATGACTGTCGGTACCCAACATCAACATACCGGGAGCGGCATAATTCTCCAATACAATTTGGTGAATGATACCCGACCCAGGTTTCCAAAACTGAATTCCGTACTTTTCAGCCGCACTTTGCAAAAACTCAAAAATCTCCCGATTCGTTACCAACGCCTGAGCTACATCCCGGTCAGCACTCTGATACGCTTCAATCAAATGATCACAATGAATCGATGTTGGTACCGCGGTAGTGGGTAAACCCGACAGCATAAATTGCAATAGGGCCATTTGCGCCGAAGCGTCTTGCATGGCCACTCGGTCCGGTTTCAATTTAAGGTATGATTCCCCCTTGACTGGTAACGCCCCACCTTGAGGATCGGCCAAGTGCGAATACAAAATTTTTTCCGCCAAGGTCAATCCACGTCCTTCTAACCGACGTTGTACCGTGGTCAAATTGTCTTGCAGCCGTTGGTAATTAGGGGCGTGGTCCATCCCATTATGACCCTTTTGAGGTGTCAATACTTGGGCATAGTTCCGAATCGAAATGGGGGAGGTTCGTGAGCCATAAAGGGAACGAGAAACGAGGCAACGCCCCGCATGGGTGAGTCGACCGAGCATGGTCAAAGAAAAAGGATTTAATGGTGTGTGTGTGTGTGCGTATGTTCAATTACAAGTAAAATACGCCAAAGATCGGGAATTGCTTGGGGGTGATGGTATTACTAAGGTATAATTAGTTATTGGTAGATTACTAGCGTGTACAGTAGCCCGATTCCGTGACAAAACCGTTACCCGTGATAGTCAAGCCTAACTAAAGACAATGTAAGTGCCAATAAGTGAATAAAAAGGACAATAACGCGGTCGTAATAGGGTTAGTAAGATAGAGCCACCACAGCAATAAAGGCCAGTATCACTGCGGTATCCCCTTTATTTAGAGTGCCCGGTAAAAACCAATTGCCAAAGAACCAATTAAAGGCGGTAACATATCTGCAAGGGAGTCATCAAGTGAGGTACCTTCCGCTCTATTATTGGCTCTACCATCGGACGAATAATAGAATTAGTCAATGGATATGGTTGATTACAGTAAAGTCCACGTGGTACTCCTTTCCCCTCTAAAATGGAGTACAGTAAAGAGCACTAGAAAATACAGCCACCGTACGGTAATTATTATACGTTGTACACCAAGGTACGCAAAAGTGATTTATTAAAAAAAATCGATTTTGTATAAGCATAAGAATAGGCGTTGACGGGATAAGAGATACGGTTATGTATAACTAGCGCACGGTTCTATTAAGGGGTAGCTGGTATTGGTAATATAGTTGAATAATAGAATGCCTGGAATGATACAAAAGATGTACATATATTACTCGCCAATCGAATAGGTTGGGAGATAAACAAAGTCCAGAAATCCACGGTAATGCTAGCGATATTCATCTGGGAAGTGTTGCTTGACCAGACAACTACTACGAACATATCCTAAAATTGTCGCATCGGGTTATATAACTACGGGCAAGAATGACCATCAGAAATAAACCGCACAGAACCGTTGACAAAAAAGCAGAGGTATAGGGTTAGTAATGGCAAATATTTTAAAAAAGGGCAAAGGTGAGGTCAAAAGATGGTGAATTGGGAAAGCGGAATAGGTATTATAAGCGGACTACCATTGTGCATGCGGAAGTAAAAGAGGCGTTAGGGCCGCCCAGGTTATCCGACGTGCCCTGAGATGTTCGGTAGGGATATGTGACACCAGGGACAGACAATCCAAAAAAGGGAACTCCCTATTCCTAAACCTTCCTCTTTCACTTTCCAACCCTCGAATGTATGAGTGTCCAACCATAGAAATGTAAGCACCTTAGACGCCCTTTATTTAGCACTTGCATAGGGGACTGACTAAAAGTACTACATTCAAGGTTAACCTAGTCGCTGGGAAAAAAAAAGAAGAGCAAAGATGAATGGACCAAAGTTTACCCTGTCTTCTGAAATTCACAGTGACAAGAGGCGAATGGAGGTTTCGGCCCAAAATTGTCACAACATCCACCCACCATTAAAAGATGAAATTATTCAAGTAAAAACAAGGAAGCAGAAAAGGCACTCTTCACTCGACTCAACAACCCCTATTCCTAAAAATCACCCTATTTCATCTCATCGTCCATTAACAGACTGGCCAACAAATATAACCAACCTAGGAATTCACACCAAGTCACAATACCCAACTAATCTGCATTCCTCTCGTTCTTCTACATCTCCTTTATGGCAAACGCATATCCTGCAGCGGGTGATGATGTCCTTGATCAGGTAGGAGCTCAGCTTCGCTACTCCAACTTCGTCGATTCTGACTTTGATAACTAGGACGAGGAGGTAAACCCAGAGAGTCAGAGCTGGCAATAAGAGCTGAACCATGATAATTACCTGGATGTGAAGACGAGACTGCCCCGTTATTGGGATACGCTGAACGGCTTCCGCACTGCTGCCCAAAGTCATTTAAACTGTTACCGTCCTCAGACGACCGGGATTGTGGTGGGAATTTGTGTTGCCCATTGGCTAAGTTGTGATGGTTGGTAGGGAACGGGTATACTGGATCATCCGGGTTGATAGGATACTGTGGAGTTTCTACCGCGGTAACCGTGGAACCGTTGATGTCGCTGGGAATACGTGGGGAATAAGGCCGATGGCACAAGTGAGAGTAGAGACTGGGATAATACTGACGATAAGCAAAATAGGCACAGACAATTCCGATTAAGGACCCCACCACGACATCCTGCCAATGGTGACGGTAGTCCACAGTTCGGGACACGGCCACCCACGCTGCCCCCAGGATGGGAAGGATAACCATGAACGATTTGATGGTATGGCCCTTTCGGTCGTGGATATGGAGCTTACCGGCCAAGAACAGCGATACGTAAAACAACCCCGCAAATGACAAGGACGAATGTCCCGAGGGAAAGCTTTTCATCCCGTCCCGTAACAGTTTCTCGTTAGTCTGTGTACAAAGCTGCATCGTGGACAAGCCTAATTCGGGGTCCTTGGGAATACCGTCGCTGAGGTCCAGTTTACAACGCGAGATAAAATCCGGACGTAGTCGACCCGCGGTGATCTTTAAAGTATGGGTAATCATAATGGTAAGGGTGAGACCCAACATAAGACCCAACCAACCCTGGTGCAAGTCGAACCAACTGCGACGGATAAAGATCGCGACAAAGAAGACCACCAAGATGGGTATCCCAAAGGAAATACCAATCAACATAGCCGGGGAGACAGTATCTGGCTTGTGAGGATATTGAATAGTCTTATCGTCTAGTGAAAACTGACGTCGGAAAGGGTGTATCTTGTCAATGGCGAAAAATCCAAGGGCCATAATAATCACGAGGACCCAGTCGGCCGCATAGGACCAAATCATCCGGGTTAACCGGGAACGCGACGAGCTGTTGGAACGGTTAAAGAGGCCCATCTTTGTTGCAAGGGGAAACACCTGGTAAAATAAGCAAGGTGCTATGTAACGCCAGGATAAAATAACACAAAGAAATGAGAGCTCACCGAAAAATATATATAATACAAAGTAAGACGAATACGAGACACATCAACAACCTGCACGTAGAGGTCGAATGGACACTGCAGATATCAAACCGAAATAATTATAGAAAAGCGAAAACCTTTTAGGTGATACCCCTAGGTTGGAGGGAATAAGTTGATGAAATCACGTTGGTTGGCTAATACCAGAATAGAGTGGAAAAAAACAATGTGCCAAGACAAAGACCAACTACAACGCACTGTATACGGAACTGGAACAATAAAATCTGGCAAAGGGTAGCTATTTCTAAAAGGAAAAAAAAATGCCAAGGCTTGTTTTGAAGGTGAGTATCATTACAGAAAAAGGAACCATTAACTAATATGGCTATCAAAGCAATTTTAGCAATAGATAACCGCAGCGCAGATAGAACAACAGGGCATGCGTATCGAACAATCGAAGTCAAGACAGTGGATGAAACAATGCAGTAAATAATACCGAGGAGAAAGCGAGCAATGCCCACAAAGTCTCTGACCAGCAATACTTTATTTTGAGGCGCAAACAGCAACTAGCGGACAAGGTTAATTTAACGTGTCTGTTGATATATATATAATGGGTACTGGTCGAATGTTGTGGACTAAATAAAATAAATCAAACCCAAAAGAACGAGAAGGAAAAAAAATCGAGACCCGGGCGGGCCCTCGACTTTTAAATAAGACAGGGGATGGATGCACTCGGGGTACCCCGACCACAAGTAAACGCTATATGCACGAGGGGATTGGTCCGAGCAACCCTAGTAAACGGAAAGAAATAGGATATACCCCTCGTTCAATGAGGAATATAATAGACTGAGCAGGATTCGCCCTTCAGGGCCAGAACGAAGTAATCCCCAACCCATTCCTTCCCAAAAGAAAGCCATGTCCTGAGGCAGTTCAAGCAAGGGGCGGTTCCGTTGGCACATGCTTTATCTCCCAATAAATACGTTTATTCAATAAGCCACAGTAGAGTAGCATCGTACCACTTCTCTTGTGCTACCCACTGGATACCCCTCTTTGCGAGGGGGTGGGGAGGGCAGACAGGAAAGCGTAGCACATCTCACTTTGTGAAAGAAACAGAGTCCGATTTTATTGCGAAGAATGAGGGCGTCACAGATTCGCAGGGAGGACTCCACAGCCTATGAATTGATTGGCCATCAAATAGAAGGAAGAGATCGGCCTAGCTGAAAGCAAGAATTGAACTGAGCCACACAAGGAATGGGCCATATTATTTTCCTTGGTTTACATTTCAGACAAGGGAGAGAGAGAGAGAGAGGATTATCATATGCGTAGTTTTTTCATCTATATAGCAATTAGGAGCGAAGATGTACCAACTGCTATTTAACCAATAGGTTTTTATGAGACCCTTTCAATTTCGGCGGATTTTTCTCTATATAGTCGAAAAAAAATCACCCATATTGGCAACCCACTTTAAACCCTTAGTAAATCCGAACCACTCTTGTGCCCTACAGCAATTATTTCCCATCATAAATATTAGAATATTTCGCCAACAGTAACAGTGTACGTTAAAATGGTGGAAAATTGTTGCCCGATATCCCCATTCTTTCCATAGTGACGAACAAGGGCAACCAGACACACTAAACATCAACACCACATCCACTCTTTACAGGTCAAATTCCCAATGCCACTGGATATACTCCATGTCTTCCGATAACAGAAATAAAAACATGATACGCTGGGAGATACACAATGTTATAACCAATGTTTAAGAAGAACCTGTTTCACCAATCGACACTCTCACACAACTACAGTGAAAAGATAGTTAATCTCCCACCTTTCAGTACTCACGATAAACATTGACAAAAAAGGGAAGACACGGAACCATCGGATACCCGTCAGAGGTTCACACTGATGTTTCGTATTTGTTTGAATCACAAAGTGATGATCAAACAAGCCATACAAAAAGAAAAAAACCTATGGTCCAAGCGGAGATATTATAGTTTGGCCGTGATGAACTGATATAGCGACACTGCCTCAGGAGCAGATACCAATGTAGTGGAAGAAGTGGGATAAGGAACAACTCGATGTCGGCGGAGAAGTTGCAACGTCTTGTCTACTCCATTGGCATCCACAAGCACTTTGGCAAACCGAGTGGCGAGATACAAGTCACCACTAACGTGTAGTCGACCGTCCATGTACGCTGACAAGCAAGAAAGACCGCCAGTAGCCATGTTGATCAAGTCCTTGTCTTCCACTTGTAAAGCCACTATGGGAAGTTCCCCTCCCTTTGGCAAAGTAGGCCATTTAGGTCGGGTGCGGCTCACTATAGGGGGTCCCTGTTCATCCTGGAGGAAAAGGAGGTACCATGTTTGTACACAGCGCCCTTGTCGTAGTACTCGAACGATAAAAAGGACCTGCAAGGTACCCACCAGTTGGGGGTCCCTTTCCAGCTCTTCCGCAAAGGCTGGGAAAAGTAGGTCCGCTATTAATGGTTGATGATTATTCATAGTGTATGGAAAATTAAAAATAATCAGGAATTAACCCGTAAACAAATTATTCGAGCTAAGTACACCAAAAATTTTCGTAACAAGAAACGAGTGACGCCTTTAGTGTAAAACGATGGCTCTATTGACCCAAAGGATAACACCAAGGAGCTACAAAATATTCAACTCAGTATTATAGAAGGAAAACATAAAAGTCCAAGTCCAGAAAGTGGGAGAAGGCGGTAGGTATTTATGTTGACCAGGTAGCAAAGTCCTTGGTACATGGCCTGATAGAAATTCATACAAAAAACCGAGGCAAATCCCAAACCCTTACCCACCATTGTAGTGATCACATTGAGTCTATGTATATATATATATAGAACAACAGCCATCACGTATCGGCGCAACATGGGCACAGATTTCAGCACCCACTGTGACCCAACAGTTCTATTAAAAACACTTTCCCCCCTTTATTTATCCTTGATGAATACACTCAAGTTCGATAAATGAATGTTTTATGTACAATGCATTATCTGACTTCTTCGTATACCGGATCACACGTTCAACACGGACGTCCTAACTCAACAACAAACGAAATAAGCACTTGCCAATCCCCGGCTATATCTCACAGCGGCCGTTAAGTTTGAGAGGGTTTTATTCCGACCTTCCTGAATAGGCCATTGTCCTTTCCCCAGGTTAGTCCCGCAGCGACAGTGGCGGTATTCCTTCAACGTCCTCATCCTCCCTTGCGTCATCGACTACGTGTCCCTGTCGGCGAACAAAGTCAACTAGTGGCCCACTTAAAGGATCGCCACCGACCGAATGCATCAGTTTAGGTTTACGTCGGGACGTAGGGGCTGATATTGAAGTAACCGGTTTCCCGGTGTTCCCACTCTGCGACGGCGGTAAAGTTACAACGTTACCCGGATGAGCCACCGTACTTGGATTAGAAATTTCAACCAGTGGTGGTCTTACCAAGTACTCCGCCAAGGAATTACGACGTTGCGTCAAACGTGTATTATCAGTGGCCAAGGCCTGTGGATCACTTAGGGTAGTGTTGGGGTACCTATCCGGGGATACCCTTGTGTCTTCCCGGCTATTTCGTGACAACGATAGGGTACCTCGGGAAGGTGCGGCCAACCCCAGGTAATACATGGAAAGGGAGGACCCTACAGAATGTTCTTCTAATTTCGGTGGCGGCCGAACAATGTGTCCTCCAGGACGTTGTGTGGGTAACCGACCCCCTGAATAGTGGGGATCACCAGCGCTGTGCCCTATGGAAGGTCGACCCAACGGGGAAGATTGCCCGGGAATTCCCATCCTTATTTCCTGCGCCTCGGAAATTCGGGGTAGTTTAGTGCCATGTTGCACTGATTCCCTACGGCTAGGGTTGGTGGACGGAGTAGCCAGCATAGCCCACAGGGGTCGGCTTTGACAAATTATGTAGGCTCGATCGCTCCATTGCAGTGGAGTGTCGGGTGTGGGGTTCACGAAAACACACATGGAATTCAACCCGTTGGCCCGACGAACATTACGGTATAGTCCCAAAGTTACGGCGTCGTGGTTTAATAAGAGGTCTAGAAAAAGGCTTTCATAATTGCGATGGTTGGCTGTGCGGCGGGTATTCAAAATAAGCCAGGTAATCACATCATTGATGAAACCATAGTGCGAGCATAAACGTGGCATAGTTAGTTTCCAAATCCTTGAGATATTCACACCCAATGGAAACAGGGTCTTCAATCAATTATTCCCCTGGTTTACCTGGACAACACATTTCACCAAAGACATGTCACTTACCGAGATAAGCCCGGGGCAATGGTATCAAAAAGATCTGTCCCCGCCTGATACGCTTCTTCAATCTAGCCGGGGGCGGCATCGCCTTGACCACGGTTGGTGAAGCCGGGCCAGCAAGGACATCCGACTCTCCATCGGTATAAATACGACGACCCGACGTCTGTTCCGATGCGCCATACTGACTCGCGTATAATGACGGTCTTAAAATACCAGTATCCGTTTCGGACTTGAGAGTGGAGGAATCCGGCGGACGTGACGAACTCAACGTCGACGAAGGTGGGGGCGGGGGTGGTCCGAAATCTAGGGGTTCCTGATCAGCTGGGGAGTAGTCCCGGGTGTGTGAATGGGAAACTTCCCCACTGGTTGGACCAGACGACGAGGAACAAGGTGACTCGGACGGGGAACTCAAGCCCTCATATTGTGGGTCCCCCACCGTATGCACCTGAGGCCTTCTGTTTCCTGATGTCCCGTCGGACGCGTCGGCCGGAACTAACCCCAGGGGAGATACCCGTTGAAGTTCGTCCCCCACCAACCCATCCCCACCGTACACAGTAGACTTGGGAGTAGTAAATTGATCATGACTAAAAATAAGGTGTTTGTAAACCTCCAAAATATGCGGATTAAAATACGAATGACATAACATTACGTCGAGCATAGTAGGGATAAAGACTCGACCGGACATAAACGAAGGTCGAAGTAACTGTGAAGCATACCGCTCTTCCGACCTAAGTGGAGTTTCCCCATCGATAAACTTGATATTTTCCCTATGTAATACTTCCACCACGGGGAAACATAAAGGATTACCCCGAAAACTACGCAAGTTCATTTCGAATAATACCGCGGTGGAATCTGCTAACCGTTTCGAAGTATTGGAGTAATACTTGGCGTTACTTAATACAATGACTCCACGGGCCCGTTCGATATACGTGCGACTGAGATCGGCCGCCGACAACGGCGACCCTTCCACTACATACACATGGTGAAAATCCTGTAGGGTCAATGCTTGCACTTTGGGTGGGTGTGACGCCGACAGAATAATCACTGGGAGGTACTCGTCACTAAACGCGGTTTTCAACGACTGGACCAGGTACTCTACATTGCGCGGGAACGAGGGACTGGCATCACAAATTAGGATATGGTTACGTAAATCCCGAGGAAACGGGTCCTGTTGCTGAAGAACTTTACGCTTGCGTCGTCGTACGTTACGAGCTAGATTCTTGGTGGAAAACTTGTGTACCCTACTGGCCACTTTACAGCGAATTTCGAAAGTGGGGGAATACGTCAATGCGTTTTGCTGTGCTACCACGGGGGTTTCCACTTTACCAACAAAGTGACTGGCCAACAAGGGGGAGATGGGGATATTGGTGGGCATCGGCGGACGGAATTTGGTCATTAACACCGAACTGGGTCGAACCTCGTGGGCTAGAGGGGACGAATCCGACGCGGTGGGTACCGATGGTGCGAGTTCCTGGGAAGGATGTCGCGGAATGGGAAACTCCTCCGATTCGTATTTTTCCTCCATCATATCCAACCCATCCTCTAAAGGTTGCCTCTGGGGTTCGGAGTGTAAGCCTGGATGGGAAGGGTTATGAAAACTCACTAAACTTAGAGAAGAACCCATCAGCAATGGGTAGTCTCTAATCCTATCTACTTGTTCGCTACTACTGGCCACCAAAAACGCCAAGTCATTCGGTCGAATGATATGATTAACCGGGTTAAGGTACAGTTCGTGGAACTCGCCCTCCCCTTGGTGCAATTGTCGCGGGCGACGTCGACTAATACCCACGGCGAAAAGTACCACTCGGAATTTTTGGTAGAGTAACCGCACCACCGACCTGTACGGTAACCCTACAAACGCCTGGGGAATCCGAGTTTCGTAAATCTCCTGGGTAGCCCCTTGTAAATAAGTAGTCATCCAACTCAACTCATGGGAGGATACCTGGGGCGTCAAGGCAGTCAACAATCGTTGAACGGTCTTATCCGTCAGGGTAGTGGTGAGTAAATGCATCAATGTGGAAAACCCCTCTGTAGCACAACTCTGCGCCAAAAGACCCATGCGGAATTCCTCCACTGCCAAAATACGAGTATTTTTAAGAATCCGGAAATGGGTCTCGGTTTCCGGAAGGAGGGTTTGGGCATAAATCCGCGTTTGACCCGAGGAAACTTGCAAAGGGAACAGCCGGGCCGGCCATGTAAATACAATATTGGGATTCCACATATCCGATGTGTGGGGCAGCACCGGTCCACAAATATAAGAAGATAGGGCCAATGCGTACATGACAGTTTCGGCGTCATCGTCAATACGGGCCCTTCGTCCGAATTTAGCAGTGAGGATAAACACCGCCTTGGCCTTTCGGGCTTCCAATTTCTCCAACACCGAGTACGACGTCGGGGAATCTCGGTAGTAGCTTACCCGGTGGGCGTAACGAGGGTCGGCCAGTAAACTCGCCAATTCTTCACTGGGTTCGTTGGGATGAACAACTACTACCGAAGTATGCATGATCCGAATACCGTGGTCTTCGTTGTAAAACTCGTTGAGAAATTCGTTAATGGCGGTAAACTCGAGGTTACCGCATACAATCACATGATTGGTACGCGGGTCCGCCGTATAAGACGTATAATGGGACACCCCACGCATCAGCCCCAGAATTTCACCAATGGGCGCCGGTAGAAACACCGCCGCCAGCAGTAAAATGAGCAAAACGACCAGACGGGTGATGAGTAAGTCGGGCACCACGTCGTTTTCGGGACCGGAGATAATGCTCACGGCGCAAAAGAAAAACGCATCGAAATAGTTAAACTCGCGCTGGCTCTCTTCCAATCGATCCCGCGAAAAGTGGTGCAACCAAGCATGCAGGCCTGCTGCTACTGCTAACAACGTCAACGCCACATCACTGGCCAACAACAAAAGTTTACGCTTGACCTGGGACATCCTCAACAGGGAATTATGACCGGGGGAGAACAAACTAGCCAGTGATTTTTGCAGTCGTACAAACCGAACGGGATAAAAAATCACCAACACCCCCGCACTAAGATAACTTTGGTGCACCCCTTGGCTGGCAAACGATAAACAAGTGGCCAAGATAGACGGTATGGTATCCAGAAAAGTAACCAACATAAAAAACGAAAAGTGTTCCCCCATAATCAAAACGTGTCGCACCACAAATTGACCCAACAGCATCAGGGCCAGCACCAATTCGGGAATCCGGTGGCCTAACCCTAACGGTATCGGAGTTGCTTCCGCTCCGACCGCCGTGGTATGCCAGATAAACAAGGCCACCTGGACCATGTTGAGCACCGTGTCAAACAAGTCCCACAGTCGACCTACCCGGGAATTATCCATATAAAATGATAGTCGTTGTACCCACAGAAACCACCGCCACCAGATGCTCTGTCTGGTTAAAGATGGCCATACATGCTGCAATGGGTGTCGTCCAGGGTCATCAGTGGGTACAGGCGCCGGAGCTGCCATTCGTCGCCACTCGGCGATAAACGTCGGTTCCCATGCTTTACTGTTGGGGATGGACATGGTGTGCAATGACACGGAAGTAATAAATAAATAAATAGTATGGAGTGTGAAGGGAGTGGACCAGGAACGATCGAATTTAGGAAGAATGACTGGGATTCTTTGGGGGGACTGAACCCTCCCTGTGTGTAGCCTGGTTAGTGTACAATGCGGATGCAACAGAGCTTTACTCGGGTTTAACACTTTAAATAGTAACGATAAGGGTCGACTTAAAAAAAATACGGTTATAGTTTACGCGCCAAAAATGAGAAGTAACCAATATATACAGGACAGTAACGAAAGGAAACAAGAACAAGGGAAATAGTCAAGGACAAAACTCACAAGCAGGCCAGTCCCTAGATTGGATGAATGAAATAATTATACAGCATTTGGGATTCTAGGAGAAGAAGAAAAAGAATGATGAGACTGGGGAAAGAAAGGAATATTTGGATTATATACCAAGTTAGGGTGAGGGAAACGCAATGCTAGTCACCCCACCTGTGGTTTTGACAATCTATCTCTTCGTGTGATCTCCGCCTTTTTTTTTCAGGAAAAAAAAAATTAGAAATGGCGGATCCCCGTTTAAATTAGCACACCTGAGCTTCCAGGAACGATACGAAACATCTTGTCAGACGCGCTGAACGGGAGAGAGGGTTGGCTCAACCAGCGCTGATCTTTACTCAGTCGTAATTTACGCAGTAATGGAGCACAGTGGGGCAAGGTCCATGGTGGCTGTGTATTGCGAACTGGGGCTTTCAAAAGGATTTACAGGTTACGAAGGGTGTAGTATATTAATCGCCAGTCACTGTCAATGGTAGATATCAAGGACTTATACCAGCATTAGTGCAGTGGCCTTTGGTAAAAATAATGTTCCGCCTACCAATACTTTGGTATGGCTTCAGAAGCAAAATATCAAAGCAAGTTCAATTACCTAAAAAGGGGTTTACTAAAATGGTCAGGTTACTGGAATGATTAATCAGATGATCGAAATTGGGGAGGCTCACCTCATGTCCAACGCCACATACGTTGTTGAACTGAGTGAAGAAAGAGTGGACAAAAAAAACAGGTCCATAAAAATAGGTTTACAACACATCCGATGCCAATACCGAACCTGAAAAGTGGCGGGCTCACGGGGGAATTTTACTTTCACAAAGAACGGTCAAGTGCTCGTCCGACTCTTGTTCATGGCTCCGTACCAGGTACCGGGTCACTGTCCTTGACCTATAACCGATTCTAAACGTCGCCTCCTGTATTTTATTGTTCCCAACGATGACGGCGAAAACCTACTTGCCAAGTGTAACTCAAACCCGAATAAAGCAAACCCCACATAACAAATCGAGGTGCAGCCACCTATCACAAATAAAACTACAATCTATCCCCAGAGCTACCACTGATACTCGGCTTACCCCTTCTTTCTACCCAGGGTAGCCTTGATACGACGAAGCTGCTCAGGCTGCTGTCGCGAACTTTTAGCCATTCTACTCACCAGTGGAGAAGCGGTAGGCATAATCTCGTAGCTGGGAGCAGTATAGCGCGGGAAGTTCATCCGGTTTCCTGACATCAGAGCCGGGTCAATATCGTCCAAAAGATCGCTGGTATTTCTTCGTTGGGGTGACGTCATCGTTGGTTCATGTTGGTCTCGGGACGTCTGGAGGCGCCGGTCCCGGTAATCGGCACTGCGCCGGATGATAGGCCGACTCCATTTACCCACGAGCTCGTCGGCGATACGCTGTATTTTCTGATTCACCCGCGGACATTTAGTAAAGAAAGTGACGATACGCCCCATACCACTCTCCCGAAGATGGTCGGTGCGAATAGGCATCGTCTGCAGAATATCGAAAAACTCGACTTGGATATCCAAAGCCGGCAGGGAACCGTCGTCCAGGGGTTCCAACCACATTCGCATGGCGTCCAGAATACCTCCTTCCAGCATTTGGTCGTGAAGGCCCACTCGTCGTAACTTACTGGTCACGAGTGGAAGCATCTTAATTTTACCAATGGCCGGCCGCTTTTCGTTGTGTTCCATTCGGTCTAATTCCGCTACCTCTCGCATCCGAGTTCGCAAACGTGCGATCATATCGTCAGTTTGTGATTCTAAATCGATATCATCATTCTTTCGTCGACCACGACCACTCCCACCTTTCAATACCCGGTCAAAGTCCTTACGCACTTGATCAACGACAGCCTGCTTGGGATCCGCCGTCATTTCCTCTGGGCGCCCTTCCATATCGCTCTCAGGTGATACCTGCCGTTCCTGGCGACTCACCACCTGCACCTTCTCGCGATAGTCTATTTCATCGTTCCCCAGGGTTTCCCCTTGGGCTGAGCCAACCCTCGCTGTGATGTGCTCGTCCCGTGGTCGTTTACGAAAACTCGGGAGCGGAGCATGTTCCTCCTGGTCCTCTCCCACTGTTGGTTCCTCGTCATGAATTTCGTCGTCACTGAGGGCTCCCAGATCCCGTAGATCTTGCTCGTCACCATTACCTTCACCGAACAGATCGTCGTATTCTTCCGGCTAAGGACCATCATTCACATAAATGTAATATAGGGTGCAACTCTGGTTAGTAATGAATAGACCAAGTGAGGGAGGGTTGGAGAACGGTGATGGTTTAGCTATAAACCCCAACAAAAAAGGGGCATCGTCCTAATAGCCCAGCTGTCATCAATTACTGTGACTTAGAATGTACGCCATTCCGTTCCTTTCTAATATCATAAGGTAAAGTTAACGTTAAACACTGGGTAGTATGAATATAATGTTACCTTTTGGGTCCGTTCTGATTCTGGAGTTGGCGACATGCTGGTCTAATTTGATGTGTAGAAAGTAAACCACGATGACAATACGAGTGAGAAATTTTAAACGTATGATAACATACACCGGTAATTTACGGTCGTTTTTGAAACAACGGGATTGTAAACAAAAATGAGCACTTATGGAAAAGGGAATAGAAATAAAACGAAAAAAGACGAGCACTTGGGGGAGGGGATTCTAACAAGAGAGAAGTGGTCGGGAATACAAATGACAAGGAAAAAAATGGAGCTGCCTATAACTCACCATTCCGATGGGTGAGTCCCACCAGCCATGCTCGAGAGTATTAAAGGCCCCTTTTCGCCATTGGTGAGTATGAAGTAAAATACGGGTATATTGAGCAGAGAGGGAGATACGTATGTAGTTGTACGGAGCCCAAAGCCGATAAGCGAGGATTCCATGACCATATGTGGAGTAAGTTAGTCCAAAGCAGTACAGATATCACCACGTTTCTCGAAACGAGATTTGGTTTAGCCAAGCGCAGGAAAAAATTAAAACAATGGTGAATACAAATTACATCCGCCGAGTTTGTTTCGAAAGTGGATATCAGCAAAGATTGACATTGGGATCCCACTCTGTGTTACAAGCGTTAACATTTTACCTATTTCCCGTAACAGTCGCCTTTTTTTTTCCAGCCAATTCTTGTGGAGGAAAAACAACGTATTTTCGTGGAAAATCTCATTACCTACAGCTGGTGTGAAATGCCTTTGATCAATCTTTGCATATGATGGCGCTTTATAAATACACCAGTAAAGCAGTCAGGACACTAGTCACAGCATACCTGCCTAAATCTTTAGGCTAGGAGTACCAATAGTACCAAACTCTCGCGCTCGTGTCATTTTGTGGTCAAGATGAAGGAGTTCACCCATTTCCCTTTAGACCACCAATTTTTTTTTACATTTTTTTCTGATGACTGTGTTTATCTTTATGGTGCACATGGACAGGCACACCCAGAACTCTCAATATTTCCTTATTTATCCTCATGCCCGTCTATCATATTCTTTGTTATGAGACTTGAAAAACCTTAAGCTATTTTTCTTTATCTATCCCGAATGCTCAACAAGGTTTCACATTCAGAAACTAGATATACCATTCAATCTTCCAGAAAAGGGTTAAATTAGGTGGAATCGCAGGCTAGTGGCCGTATTGCCTATCGGTAGAGCATTGGTCGCTATATTGGATGGAGTAATGTGTACAGTACCATGCGCATCATAACGCAATACTCATCAGCTACACCACTCTCGGCGTTACTTTTAGTATGAACAGGTGATGTAATGCATGTTACTTTTTGTTATACCAAATGCAGTATGTTGTCATCACAATGAACGTTTGCTTGTGCTTCTTATTTTATGTACAATATGTGCGTGATTATAAGGCAAGGCCATTCCCGCTCATACAACACTGGAAAGCTTCGAAGTTCAGTCGAACAAGCAGGGACACTGTTAGACATTATTTAAAAAAGAAAACTCAACGTGTAAAGGGGTTCTAACCTTGCCATGACAACGTCACTCTGATGAATCCCACACAGTTTCGGAGGAGGTCAGTTTACTTTGATATATCCAATATATACGAACTGTCCATTGAAAGAGAACAACATCGTAATTTCATTAACGAGCATTCAACTGTTTATCACTACGTTCACGTACCCGTGCTGGGAAGTAACAGATGCCAAGACGATAGAGAAAGGGCCAGGGTAAGCACTCTATCACCATACTTTGATGCCTACTTGACTGCTTGGCCTGTACTGTTCCTGCCTATTACTCGTAACCAGAGATTCCTTGTAATGTATCGGCTCAATGAATGGTTGTGGAGAGCAGATATGACCTGCAATCCCCCTAGCACGCTCATTCCTTTCTTGGTTCGCTGAAACAAAAGTCTTTATTTCAGTAAGTCGGTTAATTTTCTGGTCAAGGCGGGATACGTATTTTTTTTTCTTACTAGTTCACCACAGACGTTCCATCAGCACAAGACCACAGGGAAGCAAGGTACTCCATCTTGACATGTCACAAAAAGGGTGGGTTCCAGCGAACCACATCACGCACCACAAGGCAGGGGAATCATACAGCTCATGTAACTGGTGTATCCCGTACTGATTTAGCCTAGAATCCGAATCAATTGGTATTGTTTGGGTTGATTATGCATAATTTCATTCAGTGATCCATTTTTTTCCTTTTATATGTCCTGCTCGTTCGTAAACGTTGCCAAAACGAATAGTCCCCTTTACAGTGTATTTACCAATGCATGTATATCTTACACGCATTGGATAAAGCCACTATGCCTATTCCTCCACAGTCCCCTACCATGATTGTGATATTTCTCTGTGGAAAAAAAAAGGAATCAGTGACAGGTGGTTTGAATTTCCGAAAGAAGCAAGGTATAGTAGCTACTGTAGGGCAGTAGTGTGGGCACTCCTACACTCAGAAGGACCGGTCAAGCTTTTAATTGGTAAGGGAGGAGGTATAGCCTGCCGAGCAGATGGATACGTAAAAGATCTATTACTACCATGAAAAGTAAGATACTTGTTTGGTTTGGCGTGTGAAAGTGATGGAACCAAGTTTAACCCATCACAGAAATATGCAAACGTTGATCTCCCTCCGAAAGCACACCTTGACAGCGTGACTCTCGAGTCAGGAAAAAAAATAAGGAACATAGGTGATGGTTATGTTATTTCGGTGGGAAAACAAAACCACATCCCTCCACAAAAAAAACAGAAATACATGTTGCTGAGGTTTACCAAGAAAAAGACCCATTAACAATTATAGCGAAATGTAAAGTTTTGAGTTAGATATCGTAAGCTCTTCCTAGTTCCCTTTTTTACATTGATCACAATGGCGGTTGCTGGGGGTATGCACAAATATCAATTGTAGTGGGATTACTGCACGAAAACCATCGTGGTGGATTTAACCAGTGGGAATTACAGTGTATTGGAATCACTGACCTAAAAAGGAGTGAAAAGTAAAAACACAGTGAAGTTACCCAAGTTGAGAGAACAGCACCTTGAAAATGCGGGTCAGGAGGGTCGCCTACTGAGGTGCTTTACACTGCATAGGTTTAGTTATACACTTTATTTTCGATAACACAAAATGGTCTGTATACTGTGCTACGTAAC
The DNA here is from genome assembly GCA_027478255.1 of Dispira simplex. Lineage (NCBI taxonomy): Eukaryota > Fungi > Kickxellomycota > Dimargaritomycetes > Dimargaritales > Dimargaritaceae > Dispira > Dispira simplex. The sequence continues at coordinate 2,738 of JAOPJG010000099.1, read as the reverse complement.
ACTGGCGCCCATGTACGCTACCAAAAGATTCATCTCGTCACTTCTTTGCATTCACAGTCACTTCAAGAAGTGAGGGAGGAGTCGGGTCCTAATTTGGTGGGAGATGGGTTTACTCCACTGCGGTAAACAGCTTACGGTAACGTCGGGATTTAAGCAGATATCCACAGTCAATATACCGTCTGTTATGGTGAGTCTCCTCAATTTTCACGTATTCTGTAAATCGTTCATCGTGGGAAAAGCAGTACTAGACCATCAAGTACTGTTTGTTTGCACTCTACATTGTCCCTACAAACCGCGGGTACGGGTGAATGGTTTTAGGATATCGGTATCTAGTCTTTTTCAAAGGGAAGGGAAGGTCAGCCGGTGATGTAGAAAGAATGGTGAAGATGGAGAATGGAAGGGCAGCATATTAAGTCAAGCTTTACTTTCCCCTTTTATCGTCAAGTTAGAATATTTGGAACCCATGGACCCCTGTCTATGAAGAGTAAGGTATTCGATCACATATACCGGTATTTTTAGATAATGGATCGCTTGGTTGCATTTTTCACCAGGTCCTCCCTACGGAGTACACTATTAGCCTATTCAGCCAGGGTGTAATTTAAGCCGAAGGTGTGATTGTGTAAGCGCCTATGATAGTCGACATACCTGGACAACTTCACCACCAAGGAGAACGGGAGTGGTAATTAGTCGCACTCTCTGATTGTCCCCCCCCTTTTTTTTTGCTTTGATGTCAAGAGAGAAAGGTGAACCAGGTCTTCGAGACGGGATAGAAGGGATGGATAGCAGCCATGCATTCGTTGGGCCATTGATGGAAATAATTATTCAGCCGAAAATTAGAGTGTGAGAACAGACACTTTAGCTATGGCGAATGGTGGCCCATTGCCATTAGAACCCAGCCAGACCAACCGAAATTTTATTATATCGCCAGTTGAGGAGTAGGAAGTGCCTAGTTTTTTCGAATAATGACATTTATACACCATGGCGCTTCCCAACTGACCCCTCTAAAGAGCACCCATCGTTGTTATCCATGCCCGTATGTACCAGTAAATTTTAGATATGCATGTACCAAGATGAGCGATTATTATCCCTCCTTCTTGGTATTAGACTCACGTTGCAAACGTTATCGGTTGACCATTTTCGGTCTCGAAGGTACTACATGACGACACGACTAGGAAACAGTGATAAGACGAACGAACAGACATAAAGGTAATGGTGTGCTTGCACAGCCCACCAGACCCACAGGGATCTACGCGGCCATTGGCACACACCCACACGCACTTCTTCAGAGCTCCGAAAAATACACTGTGGGTCGGCATACACTGCCAATTTCCAAGGTAGCAGATGAACAGAGCCTAGTGGTATCTTCTTCCTTTTGGAAGAACAATTCTAGAGGTCGACTGTCCACTCGATAAAGAGTCTGGAGGTTGCCTTGTCTATATTTAGGTTAATGACACTGCACTGCTAGCAGTTTTCCAGCCCCGTTTATATTGTTTGGTATTCTTTCAATATTACTTATTTATTACTTGCAATAACCCGCTATACTGTTCAATACTCCTCCTTTCCCTCTTCGCACTGGTACATGCATGATCGTGGTAATTTAAAATGCGACAGAAACGGATTGGGCTTACGCCTGACTCAAACGGGTAAAAAGTGGCATTTTTATGTCCTTGCCTCTCTCAGTGAAAATAATCACTAAAAACCGTTGTAGACAGCATAATGAGGTCACGGTCAAAACGGTGAATAGCGATAAGGTGCAGCATAAACGAGTGAAGTGCGAGAATGAAAGGGACAGGGGGGATGGGAAGCACGTACCAAGTTTGGAGGCGAGTGAGGGTTTACACCATTGTCGTGTTTAAGCATAGGAACAAGGGTAGGCAGAAAAAAAAATGCACGACCACCTCTTCGGAGCATTGCTCCTTAAGTAATAACAAGCAGAATGGGGAAGGAGTTACAGTACAGTTGTAGACCTATAAGCGAAGAATACCACCTCAGCAGCAGTAGAGGGAGAAGGATCAACACACTGGATATTAATGCTGGACATGAGGTAAACCCATAAAATATGGTTGTATTACTCAGCACCTCTGGTTTCCTTTCAGCCTGCAGAAGTAGCGATGAAAAAAAAATAAAGGGCAATTGGAATATGCCTTTTTTTTCGCTTCCATTTACCACCATTGGTGTCGGCCCTTTATTATTCCCTTTTTGAAATTCATTGATGACGTGAAGTGGTTAACGGACACTTGCCACAATAGACATACCACCACTGACCACTGCAACGGACAACCATTTCACTCTATCAGGCGATGGAATATTAATACGAGAAATATCAATTTATATGGTCACGGACGAGAGAGAGAGAGGGCACTTTTACAATTTAGGATGGTTGATCTTAACCGTTGGCAACGCTATGTAATAATGCAATAGAAACTGCCGAGGTTGGAGAGAATTCGTGGCCCTGGAATGCAATAGATATTTCATAGCCTTCCTCGACTGTATTTTCTCCTACTGCGGATGTTAACGTTGGTAAATTTCATGGACTGGCGTATCTGTAACATTCGCATGCTTTTTTTCAATAAATTCTACGTTACCTTTACTGTTACATGGGGCAAACATTGACAAAGCCAGCTATGGCCAGCTCTATATTGTCGCAATGGTGTATCATTAGTGGTTAATCCTGGTAGCCATACCGAAGTGGCTATCAGTATTGTTGGGCAAAGGAAGGGCTGTGGGACTCCATAAAT
>JAOPJG010000009.1:0-72117 GCA_027478255.1 Dispira simplex | reverse complement strand
CACCCCTTTCACTTGATATTACAAAAGTCAAGGAACCCTCATGTATATGTGGTCAATCATTTTTACAATTCTATAACCAAAACCCCATTAGTGCTAAATATCGCTTCTACGGAATTTTATCTTCTAGATTCTATTTGGTGCATGTTTGCTCTAAATTGCTATGGAATTGGAAAGTAATCACCCAACTGCACTTGATTCCCATATTGGGTGAATAAAAAGGGAAGCCAAGTGGGGCGCCCAACAACGTGCAGTGTAATAAGTGTAGAGTCTGGTCCCAGTATTTCTAGAAGAACACTTGTACTACTCTTCCATTCATTGCTTCATACTTCCAATTTCATTTATCATTAGGAATGAGGTACTCAGTGGAGGTCATTGTTCACCCCATTTAGATTTCTGGAACCCTCTCCTTTGCTTTTTTAGCGTGAATTTTACATTATGTCATCACTACTTCAAGTAAAGACTTTGTTCGAGAGAAAGCTTGGGGATTCTACATTAACTTTACTATATATGATTCCTTTTCAACCTCGTAGCAAAACATTTATCAGTGCTAAACATCATGTATCTTACAAAATCCTACTGGCTACATTACAATAGCACCTCTTCATGATAAATTACTATAGAGTTGGAAAAGAATCACTCGTATGCTGAGAACAGCAGCAACTAGGGTGAACAAACCTCAGCCATAGTCATCCATCTCCCTGGCTAGACTTGTCAGATATACCCCATAGTGTAAAGTAGCACAGTATCAGACCGGATAGGTTCCCAGTGTAGAGTATTATTAAACCTGGTATCTATTGCCCATTTAACAGTGAATTGAAGCTTCCAAACCAAAATATACTAGCAAAATTCACACTGGTATGTGCAATGCCATTATCAACGAAAATTACGGTTTACCATGTTCGTTGGCAGTAAAAGGGGTTGTGGCGCTTTGAGAAATTGAATGTATACAATGTATAATATCGTGGACATGCAGTATTTCATATGCTGTTGTTGATTTAACCACTATGTGAAAGTTGCACCATCATTTCGATTAATAAAACTCTTGGCACTACAAAACCCCTTCAGCGCTCGTTCAATCCCCAGGTTAAGCTGTCGTTCACTCACAATTATAAAACACCAAATTATAAGCACATCAAAATATTGTAAAGGGGATATCTTTATTCCATGTATTTTCTTGGAGAACATGGTATAGTTCTGGCTGATATGTATTTGGTCCGAAACGTTAAATGGTCAAGGAGACACAAGGGGGGGGTAACCTTAATCGAACAGACCGAAGCCCATATCATCATCGGATTCCTCCTCTTCCTCTTCCTTCTCTTCCTCGACAGCGGCGGCTTCACCGCCAGCGGCCGCCGCACCAGCAGCGGGGGCAGCAGCACCAGGAGCGCCAATAGTCATGAGCATCTCCTTGACTTTCTGACCTTCGAGGGCTTTGGCGAAAAGCGAGAAGTAGATAGGCTCAACGGTAACGCCAGCAGCCTTAACGAGACTAGACAGGGATTCGCTAGTGATGGCCTGTTCGGCATCGGCCAGGATGAGGGAAGCGTAAGCGATAGCCTTTTCGGAGACGGACATGGTGATTAGTTGTTTACTCGGTCGGACGAGAAGTGAATGCAATCTAGTGAGGTCCGAAATAAACAACCGAAGGGTAGCATTGGACATAATACAATCAATGCAAAGAGTGCGCTGTTAGCAATCATTGCCGCCTTTTAGGTTTCTTCCCAAGTTGTAGTTATGCAGATGTTCTGCTTACCCATCCATCCATCTATCTATCTCATAGAAAATCAATCGACATGACTATGTGCTCCCACTGTCGCTTAGTGGGTGGAGTTATCATCCTTGTTTCAACTGTGACTTTTCTCTCCCGATTACTTTCGGGGAGACTAGGACGCCGCTCTTCGAATGAGACCAGCTTATCACTGTTGAGAAAAACGCCAACGACACAAATGGATGGATGCATACAGCTATTAGGTGTACAGACCAATAGTCTACATGGATAAGTAATGGGTTGGGGCAACTGAAACGTGTGGGCTTACCTTTTCAATCTTAAAGAATTTAACTTTTGGAAGAAAGACCAATAAGCTTTGAAAAGACGGTTATGGATGGATTATACTAAAGTGGAAGAGAGGAGGAATCTGGGTGGGTTCGGCAGTGGTTCTCCACATATACCCCTCTTTCTCTCCCTCCGTCTCATCAGCCCTGTGTAAGCTCGTCTGAAAGGAGAACCGGCCAGCCAGCGCTTCCCCCACCGAGGGTGCTTGTCACGTGCTGTAAAATGGTCAACGTTTGTTGATATTTTATGCTCATGGCTTCCACTTGTGAGCATTTTACCGACCAACCTAGCCTGAAAAACGGGTCCATCATCAAGCTATTTACTAGACATAGAGGGTGGAGTGTCGATGTAAGTTTTATTGATCCAAACCAAATAGGAGGTTATTTTCCCCCGGTCTTAGTGAATGAACAGTGTAATATATATCTTGGATAACTTTGAACCTCCCTAAGCATAGAATGTATAATTACATTCGATTGGCTAGATCACATAGGCAATAATAAATTGTTCGACCAAAACCACATTGAGTTGAAATGATTTATAAGTAAGCAATGGTATCTAAGCGACAACAGTCTCCTCCGTAGCTGCCAATCTGGCTTGTTGACGCTGTTTAACATCCCAGTTGTACACTCGAGCGGTGTTTACTTCCATGGTAGTAACTTGTTCACGTAAGAATTCTACATCATCGGTCGTCGTGGCCAAGGTAGATCGTGCAGTAGCTAATTTATCCTTAAGGAGAGCATGTGCCTCATCCAATGTATACTCCAGCATCACGTTAGCCTTTAAGGGTTTACGTTGTTGTACCCATCCCAACATTTGATAAAGTTCCCCATAAAATTATATTCATAAGTTAATAACAAACAACTAATGTCAACACAATCATGTTTGGCAATGTTATGTAGCACTTTCTAGTGTGAAACTACAATTTCACTGCTCCTTTGGTATAAATATTTCTAGACTTACCCCTAACCATAGATAAACCTGGTCGGTCGAATCGATCCGGGCTTTGGCATAACAGGTATCATGAAGTTCGAACCGGGCATCGATGGGCTCCCCTGTGCTTTGTTTTGATATCAAAAGCTCCACCATGATCAACGTTTTCTCGATTTCTGGAATTTTGGTTTCCAAGGAATGCTTTCGTTGTAACATATTATTTTCCATGAATCGATATTTACTGAGTGTTTCGGCGAATTTTTTCAAAGTAATCTCTGTCGATTCGTTTTGCATCAAGTACATCTCGACATTATCCTTAGTTCATGGTGAATAATAGAAAAATGTAAAAGCGTGTTAAACGAGGAATGTCCATTGCGAATATGGATATTAGTACGGTACGGTAGATATATAAATATAAATATGGAAGCTAACAATGATACATGTGAGGAAAGTTAGACGGAGTTTGTTGATGTGGTTACTTACGATGAAAGGAGCCTGAGGAATGCCTCGCGGATTGGTCTCCATAGTGAAATGTCTACAAAGAGCGAAACGATGTGATAAAATAACAAGAAAATGACTCAACCATGCGGCTTGGAAAGTAAGAGAAAAATACTACCGGTAGGGAAAAATCTAGAGTTCACCACATAGTGGAGTGGCAATATTCGGAGGCCAACGCTGTTATTGCTGATGGGGAAAAAAGTGAATACTGAATTCGATTCCCAAAGCGTTTGAGCCCCCAACAATACCATATGGGTGATTTTTTTTCTATATAACGAAAAATCCGCTAAAGTTGAATGGGTCACTTACAAAATCCTATTGGTTATGTTGTGGTTGGTACATTTTTTCCTTCAACTCTCTATATAATCGAAAAAATACTACCCATATAGGCCCTCCGTGGTCTCGTTTTATCATTGCCGAAAAAACATTAAAAGAAAAAGTTCCCACCAGAAGCTCGGATGTACTCTTTGAATGAAAGGGCCCAACTTTATTAAATCCCTCCAACCTTAGCGGATGGCAATGGTTCTTATTTAAACCATCTAAGCTTTGTTCCTTACTCGCGAGCTCTCCATTACCGGGCTTTTACCAGTGTTACACACCATCTTTGTTCCCTGGGATTCTGCTCCTCCGTATTATTCCCTTGATTCCCCCATTCTGCTCTATCATGACCCGTGGAAACCAGCGCGAATTAGCACGTGAGCGGGCCAAGAAAAAGGCCGATAAACTAGGCAAAGCCAAAACTAAAGACGGCCGCACGCTTCTGAAAAAGAAGGAAGAAGACGCAGCCATTATGCGTGAAAAACAAAAGGTAGGTGAGATGGACCCGAATGGACAACACTACCACCCATGGTCGCTTTTCGCACTACTTTACCATCATGGAGAATTGACCACTGTACTTAAAATTATTAACGAGTGCTGTTCTGACTAACACGTTTTGCAATTACGCTGTGTTGGTTTGGTGATGACCTTTCTGTTGACTTCTGGGGGGGGAGGATACAGCGGGCAGCGGAAAAGAAAGCCGAAGGCGCTACTGGCGGCAGCAGTAAATAAGGGCGGTGCTTCTCACAAGTTATCACAACCGCAGAGAATGAACATCAATTCCCTGCACCTGACGGCTGCTTTTACGATATCCTGCGCAATCCAGTGGGGATTATTGCATCTACCAAGGGAATGATGTGTATATGCATGTGCAGATTCTTTTTCTTTAAGTAATTGTTATATTTTCCAACCCATCTTCTCACCATGTACATTTTTAATACCCAGCTTTGCTCTTTTATTTTTTAAAAAAAAAAAACTGTGCGGTAAATTATTTCGAACAAACAAGCACCATGACCGAGATATGTGGTAGTTTTTCAAGAGCAATGTGGTATTATAGTGACCAGTCTTGACTCACTATCGTTAATATGTGGTCCAATCTTTTGTGGATGATCCATTTTAACCCCTACTGATGTTGGCGAATATTAAGAATAACATTGCAACAGTAGTCAATCACTACTTTTTCATATTTTCATTTTCGTTTAACGTATAGATGTGCACAATTTGCCACCCATGACTGCCATCTATATATTTTTCCAATAAAAAGAGCCTTGCCCCACATGTAATTGTTTTTTTTTTAAAAAAATAAACTTAAAAATAGACACAGCCGATTGCAAAATCTCACTTTTTCCTGAAGAAACTCAATAAGCTGGGCTGTTCCATGCGATCCGAAGATTTAGCAGCCCCCGTAGTGGTGGTGGCAGGCGGTTGCTTTTCCGATTTGACGGGAGAGGTAGCGGATGAAGGTAACGCTTCATCCGAGCAAGGAACCCATTCTTCCTTGGTTTCGGTCACCATATAACCGCGCTCGTCGATATAGGTCGTGGTCTTGGCAACTTTATGTTGGCGCGGTGGCTTATTCAATTTCGGTGCGAACTTACAGAGGGCTAGTGGGTCGTCATCCATAGTATCCTTCTCGGATTGAGATGCTGTGTCTCCCTGAACAACGTCTTCAGTATCTTCCTCCTGCTCCTCGGTGTCATCGCCATCATCGTCATCCGATTCCATAATACGAGCCCGAGTTTTACGGTTTGATTTGACGCTGTATTTTGGTGGGTCTCCCTGATTATCATCGTCCACATCCATATCCTGTGGTGTTCCCGGAGTAGAAGCAGCAGCCTCCGGCTCCGATGGTTGAGGTTCGAAGGCTTCCTTGGCCGCTTTCTTACTCACCTTTGCAAAACCGCTTAGCAATCTATTGGTAGGACGGGTGGATTCTGGTTTGGCACGCTTGGCTGGTTGAGATTTACTGGGAAGAGGTGTTGGCGAAGCGGTTCGTTTAGTGGTGGGTACTGGAGGCGGCGATTTCGACTGCGGAAGTGCTTCTTTCTTTTTAACGTCTAATTTCTCGTCGAGACCGACTCCACCCGCTGCCGCACAAGTGACCGTGGCGTTGGTCACCCCAGATGTCGCATTACGAGCCTTAATCTCCTCCGCTGGTTCCACGTGTCGGTATTCGTTTCTTTCCTCAATGAGCACGTTGACAAACGTCTCACGAGCCTCGGGCAGTTGGTGTTGTAAACTCCAAATATGAACACCAGCGACGCTATGAAACTGTTTTTTGGTGCTCTCCAGCTGGGCTTCACTGGTCAGTACGAATGCGAACCCCAGAGGACTAATCGACGGCTCATTTTGTTCGTTATCCTGGTCGGTTGCAGAATTCGCCGTTGTGTTGGTAAACTGTGCCTTATCCAACGGTCTTCCGCTCACACAGTACACCGCAGTACATGGCTCGTCATCCGTCGATCGCTGGTTGTAAAATTCGTAAAGCATCGCTTTGGCCTGGTTAACATGTACCTGGAGCATACGGCTTAACCATAGATAGGTGACCGGTTTGTGTTCGTGAAACAAGCGAATGGTCAAGATCTCCGCGTAATCAGTTTGTGTCATCATAACTCAATGTTCAAGATACGGTAAGATATGCCTAGACTTTTGCATTGCAACTAGTAGTTGTAAATTAATCCTGCTCACATGAACAAAGAGGGACTTCAAACGCAATACGTCAGAGTTTAACAACTAAGGACACCGGAAAAGGTCAGCGAGTACGAACGAAACTGTCAACTTAATGTCCGTCCACGCTCTGGTAAAAAAAGGCGGGGTTAAAAAAATAAATAAATCACGCTTTACCTCACCTCTAGGTGTAAACCAGTTGGGTCAAACGCTCAAGACAATCAGGCAGTAGTAACAGAGTGGACAACAGACTAAACAAAAATGATAAATCAAAACAAACCAAACCAAATGCCCCAGAATAGGATAATGGGTAGGAAGAGCTGAACGAGCCACTGAGAACCACACTTCATACAGTCCATACACTTCTATCCCATCGTGGGATGCTTCACTTATCCAGCGGATTTCAAATTGCGCTTAATTAATTTCAAATGTCACTAAATTTCGATTTGGATTTCATCGGTCGGGAATATATAAAAATAAACACTCACATATTCACACACCTTGGGAATCATATTCGTATACAATGGCATTGGTTGAATAATGAAAATGGAAATAATTTTTATTTATTAACATATAATTTACACAAATAAAAAAAAAGAAACGCTAATTATTTTTCTCTTTTCCTTCCCGGCCGTCCAGGACGCGGTTTAGCGTTAGGTACGGTTTCCTGAAACGTTTTCACATACTTTTGGTATTCAGTATATTGCGAGGTTTTCTTATAACTCTCCATGGCCTTTTTATACCGTTCACGCTGTTTTCTACTGGCGTCTTCGTACTTTTGTTGGTCATGAGGTTTCAACGCCCGCCACAATTCACTGCATGACTTTGACCGGGCCCCAAATTCCCTCGAGAGTTTTTCCCCTCTTTGGCAAAGGTCCCGGCAAAACAAAACGTAGGCATTCAAGGGATGCTTTGGTGCGTTGGGATCGGGCTTCGGACGACGACAGTACTTTCGCTTTTTACGCGGTGGTTCTGAAGAAGTGGGCGAACCATCAGTATCTCCAAAGTCGGAAATGTCGGCATCCTGGGAAGAAGAAACGGTAGAAGTAAGCCCCGAAGAACTGTCAATAACAGGAGACTCGGATTGAGGTTCTTTACTGCGACGAGAATGGTACTGGCGTTTCCTATACCGTGAATCAGAGTCCTCCGAAGTACAAGGCTCTTCGTTCCCGTTTGAACTGTGGATATTTCGGGAGGTGGAGGCCAAGGAAATGTTGGCAAGGAAAGACAGTTGTTGGGCACCTTTATGACAACGACAGCTACACTCTAGACTTGGCGGGATTTCTGCTCCTACTCCGTTTGCTGAAGACGACCTGAGAGTTTGCGTTGCCTTATCTTGCCGGATAAGTTCTCTTATCTTAAGCAAAAGGGACTTGGGAAAAAACCGACGAGTTCATCATGCATGCCACCCCAAAAAGTATGAACGATTATCGTTAGTAGAGATTTTGGCCATATCGATACTGCACACTCAATGAATAACATCCTGGAAAACTCCCCACCCCCCTACTCTCTCTCTTCTTCACAGCACTGTGAATCCAACCCCACGAAACGATAGAAAGTAACTGGATTACTTACTTTCCGATGTCCTTGTTTTATTTCAAGTTTTTCGAGATCACTGTCGCTCATATACTCAAGCTAGCCATGTCGGATAATGGATCACAATTGATGGCCGGTTGCAGTAGCCAGATTAAAAGAATAAACAACATTGGCAACTCAAAAAAATAATGATTAGAATATTCATTAAGATACACACACGAAAGAACTAATGGGAATAAACCCAGCCTAAGCAATACTGCTATTACCTCAAGCCGAAATGAAAGCCTAAAATAAAAGCAGGTGTACTTACTGCCACTCTACGATCATATCCCATGTCGAGGAAGCGCTGAACGTATTCAGAGAAACCGATCTCTTCCAGTAGTTCCTTGACTAGGGTCACTTGAGGACTCATGGTGGCAACGTGGAGATACATTAAATCGTGATAGCTCGGAGGGGAGGAGTTAACGAAGAAATTCAGGGAAAGTAAACGGAAAGTGCGGATCTATGGGGAAAACGAGGAGTGGCGGAAAAAAACAGGTTGGAATCTCATTCTAGGAAGGCGTTGCTGATGTTGATTTAGGACCGGGCGTTACCGCGCCGGGTTTAAATACTTCTTGGCCGAAGAACTTCCTTTCAGCAGACAATGTGGGGTGAGAATTTGAACCCCCTTTTTTTCGGCCAACTCGAACTACAATCGTCTAATTTGTTTACTAATCCCGCAAGAACGAGTTCCTCCTACCCACGCGTGGTTTTACTTTTGGTGATATACTCCATTTCTAAAACGGGAGGATACCATGTATCGAAGAACACCATATCATGTAAAGCATTAGTCGGCATGGGCAGATTGGAACGTACCAGCAGACGTGCATAGTGAGAGAAAAGGGGGAAGTGGGTTAATCCACCCCAAATCTCTTGAGTTTTCCCACTTTCCGGTTTTCTCTTAGACCAAATAGATTTTATATGATTGGATACTAAAGTAACCGAACTCAGCTACTGATGCACGAAGAAAACAGATTGTAAGTGGTTCAGCTGAACGGAAAATTGAGCTGGTTTTTTTTACCTATTTCAAAAGAAGGATAGAGAAAAAGCCCAAAAATAAATTACACCGATACATAGATTAACCAGAAAAATAGGTTATTTTCTTATTCTTTGTAACCACCAATCTATGCGATTAGCAGGATGTACATAATATGGGGGATTTTTTTTCAACTATATAGAGATTTGGAGCGAAAAATGTACCAACCTCAACATAACCAATAGGATTTTGTGAGAGACCCATTCAACTTCGGCGGATTTTTCGCTATATAGTTGAAAAAAAACTATCCATATAAACGTTATACTGCCAGTACCATGATTTTTCATTTATCCGCCATTGTAAATTTGTCTGGTTTATCGTGACAAGAAAAAACCTCCCAGGAAATGCTATTGGGTGCTAGCATACCATGTTCCGGCTCCTGTTTTATCTCAATGTCCAAGCGGAAAATATGAATCAATATTTCACACCCTAGCCGGCTCATTAATAGGAATGAATGGTGTACTTGTGAACGACCAGTTTTCACCACGCATTACTTCGCCATATTCCCGTCAGCCAACCACACACCTAACTGGGAAATAATGTCACCACTCCCCACCTTTTTCCTACTGCTCTCACAATGCAAAGAGGTAAGTAATAAGGCCGTCAATAATCCATTTCGAGAGGAAATAAAGATGGTTGGAAGGTATACACCGATTAACATTGACGCACCCAAGGTCTGTATCATCTGTCGGATTCACATTCGGATTCTCTATGGTATTTTTTTAGTCCATATCCCCTTATTATTATCTGTATTCGATTTTGGTATTTACACAGTCACACACAGAGTGAAGGAATGTTATTTTTCGGCGAGCGTGTATTTCGTTCAGTTTTTCAATAAGTAACGGTTATACAGTCTGTGCATTTCTTTATCTGGCCATTGCCTTTAGTTACTTATTTTTCCAAGCTTTAAACTGACAAGAAACATAAACGAAACGCAAAATTTGTACATAACCTATACCACTGAGACCAGTTTTAATATTCGACGAAGAGCCCCAACCCCGATTGTCCAGGATTTATCATAATGCATAATTAGAACACAATCAACCATTTGCATGAATTCACCATTCTGTATCTGTTAGTATTCTCGTTATTATTTTATGTATAGGAATAGTATACATAGGTAGATTTCTCGGTAGCAAAAAAAAATAAACCAAAAAGTAACGGAAATGCATCTCAATCCCGAAAAATCAATTATAACTCAAAATGCCAATAATATTAACGATCACCATACATATCACATTCTTGTACAGGAATAGAAGAAAACAAGGGAAAGAGAGCCATTGTTCCCTCCTTTTAATATTCAGTGTGGGGCGAACGGCATTTCCTCGTCGGTTTCAATGTTCCTGAATTCAGTGGTATGTCCGCAATGACATCATATATCTCCTCTCCTCTCCCCCAGATACAGTTCTATGCCACTTGGGCTGGTTACTGACTAGTCTCTCTTTCTGTGCTGCAAGTTTGAAATGTTAAAGCTTGAATGTACTTCACTTTTCTCTTAAATGGCATCATTTTGAACAAAGAATTATTTACCCATACTTGCATAGCTCTTATCTTTCCCCCCTTTTTTCTTCCTGAGAAAATTTATGGTACTCCAATAATCCTTTCATGCGAGTGACACTGGCAATTTGGAAGCATTGCTATGTAAATCAGGAGGGAAGAATAACCTGGTTCATGATTTGTCTTTTTTTTTTTGAAATTTCCAATAGAACAAGGAGACATATGGGTGATTTTTTTTCAACTATATAGAGATTTAGAGCAAAAATGTACCAGTTAAAAATTTAACCAATAGGGTTTAGTGAGAGACCTACTCAATGCTGGTGAATTTTTCGCTATATAGTTGAAAAAAAATCACCCATATAGAGATTCGGAGCTAAAAATGTACCAAAAATGACAACCAATAGGATTTTGTGAGAGATCCCTTCAACTTCGGCGGATTTATCCCTATATAGTCGATAAAAAGCTACCCATATGTATAGGATTCAGTTAATGTTATTAAAAATGGTATATTTTAGTCAGTCATGGTCATACTTTTTATCAGGAACACCTAATGACGAAGAGAAACACAATCGTTGAGCTGTTTTATTGTAACAAAGGACAAAATAGATGAAACAAATTTTTCAGTTCAAATCTAGTGGGAAAAGGTGACGATGTAAAGCCCCATTAAAATTTCAAAAATTGAAATAAAATTACGAATGAAAATAGGGTTGGTGTATTGTGTTTTATTATTCTTACCTTACTATCAGTATAGCCAAGTGTAAGGGGTAATACGCTAGAGTTCCACGATAAAAATTGGCCACATCGGCACCATCATTCACAGGCGACAAGGGAGGACTTGAGACAAAGGCCAACGACTTCATGCAGCTTACTACACGTCTCGATACAGTCGTTGGTAGCCTGGGTAGTTATATCTAATGCGAGACTGCCGGATTGTACGACATGGGTAACCTCCCGCAAGGATGATAAACCGGCCACCAGCACCGTTCCCTGTACTGTGGGGTGGTTTTCTTCGCTGCAAGTGGGATCGGCCAAGATACGTCCATCCGCCACCACGGCCGAGGTCGCAGTGACCAGGTCCACCATGTCGATTCCAGCGTCTACCAAAGCGGCCGATGCACAGGTAATGGCCCCCGCCAAAGTGGACCACCAACCGTCGGACTGGACTACCGTAATGTATACATCAATGGTAGACTTGGGATATAGATTTAACCGAACCGCGGGAGTGATGGCCTGTGCCACTAGGTGGGAAAGTTCTTTCTCCTGGGCGTCCTACATGACGTACGTGAGGAGGAAGGGCAGGTGATGACCAAAAAGTAATTTGTCCGTTTTTGTAAAAATATTAAAAATGACGTTGCGTTTCGCGCAGACAGAAAGGTTAATCAAAGGGGGAGTCACCGTGTCGTGAAGATCATGCCGCACCTTTGCCAAACATCACATGTAACAACTTAATAAATTAGTTCGCTGAATAACCTTTTTTTGGGGCTGCACGAGATTGCTAAACGACCTTGGTCATATGTCGAATAAATTCACTACGTATTGCATCTGTGGAGATTGAGGAAGTGAGGTGGGTCATCTATAAACAAGGTACACATTGGAACAACTGCTTAAGGAAATACCGCAGAATCAAACTAACACGACGCTGCAGTAACACAAGTTTGTATCTCCATAATATCATTGCGAGTGGTACAGAGATTAACCTCCGTTTCCCTTGTTCGTTTATTTTACTGCTTTGAGGCCTTTGCTACACAATTTCAAGAACATACCTTTTGGAACGAGCGTCGGTTGGTGCACGCAAAGGTCGCTAATTTAAAATCACATTCCACACGGGCTACCTCATTAAACTGGGCCTTTTTGTTCTGTCGAGGTCCATAGACGGCGCAGGTTATACGGGTATTAGCCTGTTCCGAATACGCTGAGCCGTTTGCTTGGCTAATCAATCCGGTTTTGATATCTAGTAAATATATTAATCCGTCGTCGAATGTATACATACATAATATGATTTAGCTGTTAGTTAGACATGGGTTATTTTCACAGCGTTTTAATCAGCATGCATGTTATTTTTTTTCTAGATGGAAAGAGTAATTACACTCGTCACCTCACGGAGAGTTTTTTTTCTTCAATGTACGATAACTCTGATTGCTGTATACCAACCCCAGTACTGAGGAAGAGGTGTAAGATACGATATGGTTGGTCACTTACATAGGGGTCTAATCGTGTCGGTCGGGCGTCCGTCTTGACGTTTACTCTGGTTGTCCAGTAGGCTTGACGGTGATTCGTTTTCCGATGTTTGCTGCATGAGCGGCGGAACGCTCAGTTCTGGTCCAGTAATCCGACGACGGTCCATGTTGAGAAAAAGATTATCGAAAAAACTTGTACAGTGGAATGGTGAAAACGTAACAAAATCAAAGCGAGCTGGCGATCAGGTTAGTAAGATAGACTTGCTATCTATGAAAATGCTCACACATAAGCGAATTCCTTACATGCATTAACTTCCGCTTGCTTTTTTTTCAATTTGATAGTGCAAACCCCTGTCTTACTAGGCTCACCCGTTAATTATATCACGTGATCCTTCCCCGCTTTAGTGTAAAGGGAAATCTTTAGGCTTCTACCTCCCGTATAGCCTGATATGAGGAGTACAGCTGCTTATCAGCGTTATTAGAGAATAGTAGATGAACTGAACTTGAGAGTTCGTCGTGGGAAAAGAGGGTCCAAGTTCAGCCTGGTTGGCATCCTCTGTTATATTCTTATACATTTATAACCCGCTGACCCTTCGGCTTTGCTCCCCCACTTTATCCAATGTAGAGTTCATCCTCTATAGGAAAAATATCACCTATCATGACTGAACTGTCTTCGATTAATAGTGATATTCAAACGATTATCAGTGTAGAAACGACGGTGGGATTAAAACCCCCACTTGACCCTGGACGTCAACTGGCCATAGCTAGAATTTTGGTCCCTTGATTAACCAAAGTTTAAATAAAAAATACGTGATTTGGTGCCAATCCAAACATTATTTCAAAAAAAAGATCTCTTTGGTGTGGAATGACGAGAGGCACACGAACAAACGCTGAGCGGTGGCTCACTGGCTGTACCACACAAGTGTAACCGAACGGAGGCCAACGTTCGTATTACCTTGAGCCACTTTTCTACTATTTCTTTTACTCCATGGTCCTCCCCCCTCTCCCTTTTGCTTGGGAAATTTTGAACTAAATTACCATAATATTAAAGGGACACAAGTTCCCTTTACACTCACTTTTACCTATGATAGCACTTGTGCGAGAGTTACTCGGAGTTTACACGTATGACCCAGCATCACCAACCGAGCCCTTCAGTTATATAAAACTGTCGGTTTCCGGCCAGCCAACGGACCCTTTGCCTTGTGTTTTAGTGTAGCACAAACTCATACTCATCCTTTTTTTTATGGTTTTTTTTCACTGCCCATATTTTTGGTCACCCTTTAGCTAATAGGACCTTTAGCCGTTCTAGTAAAATTTGATATAAATCCTACTTTGTATCCGATCAGCGACGATTGGTACATTTTTAAAGTCTTTGTTCCGCCTGTCACGCATTTATATTTTTTCTCTTGCTTTGGCTGTTAAATGATGTTTGAAAGTGCCCTCAAATATTTACATTAATTTTGCAGCTCACAGTCCAAACCAGCATATTACAATTTGACACTTATTACTGAATGACCGCACAGCGATTCCCTTCATTGTTTTTTAATATCTGCTCCTCATTCCTAACAAATCCTCTACACGTATTGATATTCCTCAGTCATCACTTACTGCTTACAATACTTACTCTACCTTGTAGATTAAGGTTGCGGTGTACCTGTCAATACTATGCAACATCCACATGTGCAGAGAAGCTATCTTGGGGTCGAGCACAGTCCCCTGGATAGACTATCCTATGATGTCCCTCCTGCACCAAACTTTGTCAATACTAGCACACACTCGATGAAAAGTGCACCACGCAGTCTTTTCCAAGCGTCACGTGTATGGAGTTGGTTAATTCTGGGGCTCGCCCTAGTGCAGTTATGTATCGTTGGGATACTGGAGGCCCTTTTACTGTCCAGTGAAAACTATCGCTTACGTCTGTCTAAATCTTTGTCAGCCCATTTTACCCGGACGACACCTACTTCCGGACAATTTCCCGGACCGCTAATTGTTGCGCATCACCTGATCATGGTACTAAGCTGCGCTGTGTGCGCCTTGGCGTGGTATAGGGCGTTGTGCAAGGCCATCCGTCATTGGGCCGCCTTTGCGATATTTTTCAACTATGTCACCCTGTGTCTGGCTATTATCCAATGGTCGGAAAGGCCGTCGGGCCTCATGGCCATGGTACAGAGTCTTGCACGACTGACTGGGCCAGAATTAGCACGCCGTGCTGCAGGTATCCGCACCGCTTGTTTCGTCGCGACTCTTGTGTTCACCCTGTTGTTTTCTCTGGCCCTCCTTCCCTTTTCGCGTCTCTGTCGACGGGTGCGCAAGTGTCCTGCGTACCAGGCTGATGTGACCGCATCTATTTTACGCACTGAGACTCGAGGTCGTAGTGGTAGCTGGTGGGCTCTGTTGGTCACCCATTACACTATACACGCATTTTATATAATATTATTCGTGGGACTTGTGTCGTTCAAGTCTGCTGGTCATTTGGCTGTCAAACTCGGGTTACTTATGGCTGTCTGGGTGACTATGTTGGTTTTCAGTGGCCTCACTAACCTCTGCCCGCGTTCTCCGGCATTGTTAACCCTGTTGGGTATTGCTATTATCCAGCTAGCGGTGACGATTGGGGCGACAGCCCATAAAGCTCCTCAACATACCATGGGGGTACGCGAGGTTTATGGAACGGCCTACTTTTACTTTATGTCAGCACTGGCTATTTGCAGTACGTTGCTGACTATCATATCTGGCGGGGTCTACTTCACCCGTCGGCCTTATAAATTCTCTACTCGTGCTTATCCGGTAGAAAACGTCCCCTACTAACAATGTAGTGCACTTCGGAACAAGTAAGCTTTGAGTAGATCGCTCTGCGGTTATCGAGGAGTTATGGTCGATATAGTACTCATCCTAGTCCGTATTCTATCGAGATATAAATTTGGTTGTTGTTTTTTTTGTCATTTGTAGAACGTTAGGTGGGCAACCGTCTTTTACCTCTGTCTAACTTTAGGTGAATATTCGTTTTTACGTGCCACATTCTATTATTCCTCCAGGAAGTGTCCATTTCTTTATTTTTTTTTACTTTTTTTTTGTACTCACTTTACCCAACACCACATGTTCCAGCCTTATCCCTGTCTTTGCAGTATTAGCCAAAATTTCATTATCATACTGGACGTTATCATTACCGCAATCAACATACGAAGGGGACCAGGATATGTATCACAACAATGTCCACTGAGTGGACAGTTGACCCACCCAGCATAAAACAGTAAAGTGAATCCCTTATCTCACACTGTGGTTGTTATCTGAAAATTAATGCATTAATACAACTCTTTGGATGGTTACAATGAGAAGAGTTGGTCCTCATCAACATCATTTGCTTACTATACATAATAGGGAACTCACCTCGAGCGCCATCTGTAGTTTGGTGCAGTAATAATATTAAAGGATATAAATGATAGTGAAGGCAGAATATGCACTATATTCAGTGTACTTTAACAAGAATGTACACCAAGTATACCAAAATAACTAGCAGGTTAGACATAATGGATTTGAGATCATCGCGCCAATGAATGATAACAATGGTCACTCAATGACCAGTGGTGATATCACCAAAAAGCACATACGTTCCAAGGAAGGTACTGTCACCTACGAACACGAATAGAATATCCAGGTAACGTTTCATAAAAAAACAAGACACCATAGGACGATTAAAACCAATGTAATGGTTGGCACATAATGTAAGACCCTAGGACAAGGAATCAGCGCACCCCATTGGTTATACCGTATTATTTCGTTAACTAGGTGAGTGGAATGGGTTGATGGGAGAGTACTCCTTTCCCGTCCATGTTCTCTCGTTTCTATTACTTATTTCCCAGATCGTGTTTACCAACGTTGCATTATTGTTAACTCTCACTCACTGACTGTGGCAGAAAATTAGACTAGAAATGTTTATTTCTTCTGTTCATGGAAATGGCGTTAAAGCCATGGGGTGATTGGATTCCGTTGTGTGGAAAGTAGAAATTCTCAGGCCTCCCCTCATAACCCCTGCAGACATCGTGATAAACAATACCATCCTGTGTGGCTTCTACCCCACCTGATGAAGCCCACACTGTATGTAAAAAATGCACACGGCGTCATTGTTGCCTGAGACACACTTGCCCTGGTTGACAGTAGAGGTTCGTTTTGCTTTAATTAATTTTCTGTGGCGAATCACTTATTCGTCATGAATGAAAAAAAACACACTGGACTCGAGTAGTGATTAATACGACCCTCACCCCCGACTCTAGGCGGAGGATTCCATTGATGGGCCAGACAAAACACTGTCATGCTTTACATCCGTAATTTAAGTTCTTGAGGTGTTGATTTTCCCCTGCTTTTAACTTTGAGCGTTTCCATAATATTCTTTCCATCATACCATTTTTCCATTTGCGAAGAACGCAAAGAAAACTTTGACCGAAAACCGTATTAACTCAGTGAAGAACATTGGAAACAACCACCACCGGAAACTTACCACAAAGAACAATGGAAACCCGATCTGCAGACTGTACTGCACTGGACTACATTGTTTCCATGCCTTTTTTGGATGGTTCTTGTGTTGAAAACAAACCACAATATCTCGAGTACTGTGTCCTACTAAGAAATGATATAATCCCTCCTAAATTGGAACCTCTAACCTATGTTATTGTTTGGTGGAGAAAAAAATGCACCGGATATTTAGACAAGCAGTTTCCCAAATTTTTTTGGTCCTCTATCTCTGTTGTTCTGCTTATTTCAGCTTCACGAGTGACATTTACCGCTTGCTGCACATTCCCTAAAGGGTAGTTTTCGTGTTTAAGACGTACTACTCTTTGCTTTTCTGTTCACTTGTTCTGGTATTGAGTCAGTATCGTGTTTTTTACGTCTTTCGCGACAAACTTCCTTCCCTTACCATCTAGTTCGTGTTGTATTACTGGTAGGATACCATTACCCAGTGCGTTGCATATTTTTACCTTGAAGATATTCTCGTTCGTCTCACCCATAATCGCACTTGTGTATCACTAGTCGTGTGCCTATCATGGAGTCCGAAGTGCTGCGAGGCAAGCCCTCGATGGAGGAAGGTAATAATAACTCTGGCCGGGCTTCATCCATGCTACACAAAATGGTAAGTATCTGTCCGTGCATTTTAGTGCTGGGCTGCTCGCATATGGGTATATACCTGATAACTTATGAAAAAAAGGAGGACACAAGGTTCCTACTTTTAATTGCCATATTTTTAGTGAATTCTTGGTTTTAATCCTTTACTTTCTCGGGAAAGTATACCATTAAATTTGGCACGGCTATATATTTACAGAATCAGCTACTTCGAAAAGGGGACAAGGTGATATTCCGACTGAGCGACACTGTTTGCTAATCAGTAACCATGCGGGGTTTACATAATATTATTTTTTTTCCTCTCTGTGTTTCACTTCCCCCTTGCGACCTTTCTATTCGCTGCTTTTTTTTCTTTCCGCTACCCAGTTACCGTCAACCAAACTCGCCAAGTCAATACTTTTAGTGACTGTACTTCAAGCGATCGTGATTATCATCCTGGAGTGTGTTATTATGGCGGTACACGTTAAATCGATGAATGACGCTATCCACAGTTTGATTGGGGATGCCGAGGCCATCCATATGGGAAGGCATAGGATTGAGCAAAGTTCTAGGCCCATCCTGGTGTACCATGGGATCTTTATATTCGCGGTGTTATTCGATGTGACAGCTTGGTGGGATGCCCTCGTGCATCAAAACCTGTTCCAATCCGGTGTCCTGATTCTCTTCAATATGATGTGTATCGCCTACTCGGTAATCCAGTCGTATCAGCATGGAAATTTGGAAAATGGAGGTCACGACATGATGGAAATGATGGGCTACAATGACATGGACATGAATATGTCGTCCTCGGACTTGGGCATTACCATCAACACCCGAAATTTGGAAATTGTCATGATTGCCATCACCAGTGCGGTTACTGCCTTTCTAATTGCGGTGGCTTACTCTCTCTACCGTCAAATCTCGTGGCAGTTTTATGAGCAGTTGGGTGCCGATAAACAGCTACGTCGTATGAATTTTGAGTACTTGGCCCTCAATACCCTCTTGAAAATGGATACTTTCTTTTTCCTCAGCTATACCGTACAACTAGTTTCGTTGGTCCTCAGGACTCGTTCCACAGGCACCATTATACGTGCGGCGTTGTGTATTCCTGTCAGTATAATTATCATCGCATTAGGTTTCGTCGGGGCGCGTCGGGAAAACCGAAGGGTTATGTTGATGTTTATTGGGGGGCTGTTACTTGGTATGGGGTACATGCTTTTCGAACTCATCTACATGTCAAATCACCAGGACGATGTGGATAACCCTTACGAGAAGAGTTCCGACTTCTTATACTTTTTCTCCGTGGTCACGATTGTATTGGTACTTCTTTCCTTTTACTATGCGTTCCGTTGCTATCGCAACTTTGGGCAGGGTTTGCACCTTGCCCGTGCGTTTGCTTCGCCCGATGCGAATGCTACCAGGGAGGACTCAAATGATGGTGATGGTTGGCTTGTTGAAGCCGACGAGTACGCGCCGTCGAAACCGGCGGATATTGACCGGTCTCAGCAGCGTTCGGAAAAGACGACTAGTCGGTGAAGAATGGGGCTGATAGATTTACCCACGAGTAGTACATTGGTCGGCTTGGCACCCGGCAGTGGGGGGTCAACACATTCCCCTCTGATAAGATGAGATATGGTGTTTGTTTTCACCAGAACACTTTGCAGATCTTCAGCTTGTGGGTTTGCATTTTCTAGCGGTGCATATTACACTATTGTTCCTACTCTATATTCCTTTATGTTTAGTGATATTCGTGTGCATACCTGTCCTTTTTCTAATTTTTTTATTGGTCCTTGATGATAGTCTTGTCGAATGTAAACTGCTACATTTAAATTTCTATTGCAGAATGGACATAACTAAGTATCCTTGTTTTTCTAATATAGCTTGGCATAAACTTGTACATCTTACATTGACACTTCTGAACATAGTAACTGTGGTCATAGGTTTCCCTTTGTCTAATATATAGCGCAAGTCTGTTTTTTGACAATGGTGTGGATGTCACATTGACCTTTTCTCGACAGTGTTTTGGGTTTATAATTTTTGTTTGACCGAATATAGTTTTAAAACGCATGGCAGAATAAAATGGGAGCGCAACCCTTCTCCACAGGCTTACTAAAAAGTCACACCTGCGACATATCTCTCCTGACGTTTTGCTATTGACGCCAATCATCTCAATTCGGTGAGGTTGTGATAGTAAAAATGAATGGTGTGGTAGCAGCCGTCAAATGCAAAAAAATGGCTAAATATGGATAGGTAAGAAGAAAGAAATTGCAGCTGAATCCGGGCCTGCTCCATTGTCCTCCAGTTGGCCCATTGTTTCTGGTTACAATTGTTTTAGCAGTTACCCCTAGTGGTAAAACGTTTTCCGGCCAATAGTTTTTTAAATTAAGATACGTATGGGAGTACCAATAGGCTTATTTTTTTTTCTTTCTGCATTTGGTTAACGTTAACACTGTATAACTGAAGCATGAGAGGTTAAGCAAACGGTAAAATGACAATTGTTTAAACGCATAAACAATTGACAGGAAGACATGATGTGAAGAAAAGGGCAAGGGTATCACTCTCTCCAATTTTATTATGTATCAGCCATTTTACTAGGGAGGAATACGTGGTGGTTAGTGTCAACAATGGGAGGTATATAAGTCTCCACGGCGAAGCCAACTACCATTAGCAAGGTCTATTTCCTCTTTTTTTCCGACCATTCACCTCTTTGTACTTGTTTGACAAATTCTCTATAGCTAAACAGTAACTATTGGTCACATCCCTTACAGGCCCTACCAACCAGCTGTTACCTGTTCATTACTTTAAAGTTATCCTATTCTGAACTAGTATTAGTGTGTTTTGCATCACACTAAACGACGTTTTTAATAGTCTAAACCTGCCACCTACTTTACTTATTCTTCCCATACCACAAGTATTCACCACAGACATCTGTTTAATTTTTTTTCTTTTGTCATGACGTCTATCCCCAAAGGCCGTCTGCGCCCAATTATTTTGATTCCAGATGGCAATGTCGTTTACATGAAGCCCAAGAGATCGTTTTTCGGTCGCCTAGTAAGTGCAACTTGAACTCACCTTTGAACGCTTGGTTTAATTTTTTTAATTTTATATACTTAATCCTATTGGGTTTTCTATAGCGTATACTGTGGCCGAGATCCTTCATAGTAGTTTTTCTTTCGGACCGTGAATTTAGCCCTTGCTCTTGGATATATCGTCCCCCAAACCATATGACCAAGGGTCGCGTCACCAGGGCAGTCGGGGTATAACAGCATCACCAGCAAGTTATACAGTGCAACTAAATATTTCTATTTTTATATCGATCTGTATATGGTGGAACACAATGGTCGGTGATCGACACGATGGCTCACAGTTTCCTAGTTCCAAATGGGGACGGATTCTCCTCAGCTTGTTATTTATATCCTTTCTGGCGTTCCTAGCGATTGAGCTGGTGGTTTTGGCAGGGTTGGTTGCTCAAGGTACGATGCTCGATAAAGCATTGGTAGATGGCCAATTGTCCTTTGAACTCACCGATTGGGCCAGTACTGCCCCAGCCTTGGGGTTTACGGTGATTATTATTCTGGCAGCCTTGGCTCACTTTTGCGTATGGTGGATAGCGTTAGTAAAAAAGAATTTAATCGAGTGCTTTGTCTTTATACTTTTCGGGGTGCAGGTGCTGATACTGAGCACCTTGCAGTGCGTTTTTCGACCTGAGATTCCCGAAATACCCGCTAATTCCTTTTGGGCTTCCAAACGCGGATATATTGCCCACAAATTGCCCGGATTCATGTACGGTGCCATCGGGATTGCAGCCGTTCAAATATTGGCCGTGATCCTGGTCCAGATCCCTCTGTACAAGGAGATAGCCTGGACCTTTTACAAGAAGTTGGGAAGCGATCCCAAGATACGACGTATGAATATTCACCATTACCTGTTCCTTACCTTTCTCACCCTTGATATGTTCTTCTTCTTGTGTTATATCTTCCAGGCCCTTAGCTACTCGGTGAGCCAAGGTCAATGGCAGGCCTGGCTACGTTTGGTGGCCGGGGTAGTGGTGGTTGCTTCCCTGGTAGTAGGTATGGTCGCGGCTACCCGTGAAAAACGGATTCCATTCTACATATTCATGGGTAGTATGGTCCTTATTCTGGGGTATTTTATCGCGGAGGTTGTCATGCTACAGATCTCTCTTCACGGTAAGCAGTTAGTCGACCGAGGTAACGGTGCCTTTTTGTCAGTTCTAGGTGTATTTTGCCTCGTCCAATTTGTCATTACGGCTGGGGTTAGCATTAGGGTGTTGCGTAACTTTAGCCAAGGCCTATTGGAACACCGTGTCCACATTAATCGCGTGGGCGACCCGGCCGACGGTCAAGTGGTGCAAATATTCTCTTCCAATCGAGCATCACCTAGGAAACGCAATGGTGCCGTTGCTCCCGAGGAACGTATACAGACCAAGAAGGATGAGAAGGAACTTGTCAGCCCGTAATTGATAGATCCCTGTACGCAATTTTTCGCCTAAGGGCCTAATATCGTATTAGTCTTTGGAGGGTTGTTGTTTTTGAAGAGACGGGTTATTGTAAACGAATCTAGGGCTTGGCCGAATAGTGTACCAATTTCTCCGGTTTTGTCCTAATTTTGCTATTGGGGTACTTCGTTTTTATCGTCACCTATTACCACTCTTAGTTACTTTTGTTCAGATAACTATTTACCACACCAACCTTGTACTATGCCCGGTGGTGGTATTATTGTTGATAATTTTCACTTGGGCTATTTCATGTATATTTCTTACTCCCTCACTGTCATACATTTCTACATATCTATTCCAATTTTTGGACCATTCAATTGCTTTTTTTCTTTAACAATGTTATTCAACACAGTATGGATTTTAGTAGCATTGTCACCAGGATGATCAGTAGACACGCTTTCAACACAATCATGAATGTATTTTCATATTTGCTAAAAAAGATGCGGAATATACAATGAACATGGTATACCGTTACATAATGCGTACTGACATCACTCACAAACGGAATAGGTTCGATGTTGTAAAACATTACTCTTGTGAACTCAAGTTTCAAGAATAAGCATAATGGGGTTTCCACGTTGTCTACTTTTTTTATTATTCCACAGGGGTAATGAGGGATTGGGTACACATAACTTGTGCGGCCACTAGTATTATAGCTGCAACGCGTGGAAGTCAAAATCGCTATCCGACAAATGCGCTCTCAGCCATGCTATTTGCTGTCGAGTAAACCCGTCTAGCAGTGGTACACCGTTTGGTGACTGGATTACGTTTAGAATTCACATCCATAGCCGATACGTCTGTTAGTTAGCTTTCGCTCCTTACTTTAAAAGAAAGTGTATGTTGCTATCAAGCGTCATACAGGAAGAATAGTATGGAGCATCTGTGGAAATCACGTGGGTTAACATTGTCATGATGGTGGGCATAACACTACTAGCGTCATTTTTCCCTCCAAAAAAACATAGAATCGACACCACGCCAGCACTAGAAAAACGTCAACTCACCTTTGTATCCGGAACATAGGGCTTTAAAGAGCGCAACGCCGCTATGCAGGCCTGGAACGCTTGATTCGCCAAATCTTGCAATTGACTGGGTAAAACCACCGTATGTAACTTGTCTAGCAATTCCTGGGTATCCTTGACAGGTAAGTACACGAAATCCTGTGCCAATGTACCTCGCGATTGCCATACGTCAGAATTCACTGATATGGAATCATGATACAAATGGTAACCACGGTATAAAGCAGGGCATCCAAAATTAGTAAAAATTGTCAGGGTAGAAATATCAAGACAGGATGGTACTACAATGTCTTTTACGGTACAGTAATTTTCATGTTAATACCAAACTTACCTGCCATGATACGCTTGTCGTCCGCCGTTGGTGTATACCTCTGGATGGACTGAGATATAAAATACTTGGTCCGTAAAACTAAACGGGCTCGAACATCGTCCAAAATGTGCGACACTACGTCACGAAACGGATGTAGTTCTGAAAGTGGAGCATTGGTAACTATCAACAAACACATCGTGCAGCACAGTATTTCAAACCCAGTAGCGTTAGTTATTTGTTCAACACCGTTACCATTTCCCTTGCTATAGTATTCCTGAAAAAAAACCAAGGTGACCATGCAATAGTTATACTACCGGTCAAGACCAGGTCAACGATTCTACAGTTACTCCAGTCATACTTACCTGGCTGATGATTGGTCAGGCTAGCCGGGTCTGATTGTAGGATAAAGGTAGGATCTTTGGATTGAATATCCGCCTGGATGGTTTGGTACATTCCGTACAGGCTTTCCACCCCCGGTTCACTGTAGATAATCGGCTTGAAATGGTTATACAGATTGGCGCATAGGCTATTGAGGTATAGTCTGAATCATCCCACGTTCCAATGCATGAGGGTGTCAGGTTCATATTTCACCAAATGAGAAGAGGGATATACGTCACCATAGCAGTACACCAACAAACATACAGATGCGTTAGCCCACATACCAAAAAAGCTCTGGTATTAAACCTGGACCACCATCAAAGTCAACGCTACACAAAAGGCACTATCACGAGGAATGTGTGGTATCCGGATCCACTCTTTGCATTTACTAAGTGTAATACTCCAACATGATGACCACGTCAATTACCTTAAGGAAGGGGATTCCCGAGTGAAAAAATTGAAATACAATTGGTATTCTCTACCAGATAGACTCATAACAAAAGTAAAAGCCATCCGGATGGTGTCCATGCGGTCCTGGCCGTACTTTTGCGAAACGTGGGCCAAGTGGGACGAAACCCGGGTGCTAAGAAGTTGTGACCGGGCTAAAACGTAGGTACTAGTGCAGTCCTGTACTAGACTTTGGTACTCGTCGTGTTTCACGGCGCTCGTTTCTAATGAACAACAGAGAGGTTGCAGTTTAGCTGCAGCGGTGCGAAAGTCGACATATAAAAGTGTGTTCAATATACTGAGATCCAGTGGGGAAGTTGGTTCTCCCACGGTTAGTTGTACTAATTTCTTTTCCGTTTCCGCTACCTGTGTCCGGATAGCATTCGAAAAGTGAATCTTTACCAATGTCAATCCTCGACTGAGGCACTGCTGAAGTCGCATCAGGTAGAGTTCTGCGTCCTTGTAGGTTGGGTTGGCCTCCAAATGGTTGATGCACTCTTCCAAACGCCCAAGGTAAGGAATAAAATCCGGGTTTAGACAAACGTCCTCTCCAGGGGCGTGCATCAACTTGGTGATGGGTTCTAAATCGTTAAAGTAGGCTAAGCGGGTCTCAATTTCGCGGATCATGTTATCCAGGGCGGAATCTTCCTGCAGGATCTCGTCGCTTACTCTTTGAATATCCTGGATTTTTTCCTCCACCACACGATGCTGAGCCTGGATATCAGTCAAATTATCGCGAAAAGAATTCACTCGATGGATAATTTCCTCAACAGCATCATGACGGTTACGTAAAAGTTCGAGACATCGACTGGTAATTTTTAAGCGCAATGATGGTAAAGGGAGTAATAACTGAATCCATAAAGTTAGCTAGGCTACGCCAGTTTTTACTGTTTTCCTTGGGTATTTCTAAACAACAGCATGTCTAGTACGTTACCATGCACCAGTCGACGTCTTCTCCGCAATACTATTCATCCGTAGTACCTACCTATATTTAGACTCTTGGCCTTGGACCAATGTGTCTTCCAGGTGAGTCATCCAATCTAGAAATTCGTCCGTGGTATTGATGGGCTTGGTTGGAGTCAGACGGGCGCTTGTATTAGAAATGTCCATGATGTTTAAGTAGTTTCCTGGACGGACTGTAAGCCTCGTTGGAGGTGGCAAATAACAAACGGTGGATGAGGGCGAGGGTAAAAACAAGCCCAGATGGTGTCGCTTATCAAACAATGCAACAGCAATAACTAGGAAATAACGATTGAGTGAGTACACTATGGTCACTAAGGGAAGAGAGTAGAATACGAACAAGCAAGGATGCTGTTTGCTGTAGTTCATTGCAAAGGCTACATCTTGCCTGCCTCTGACTGGAAAAGACCTGGTCGTTCCATTATTTTTCTCGCTGTTTTTCATATCGCTTTGGTTGGTAAATCGTTTATAGCATAGAAAGTGGCGCATTATTGTTTATTTTTGACTTCAGATTACCGTCTTCTGGGTGTCACTGCAATCGAAGCGCGAAAAATATATACGTCGCACTTTTTTGCTACTTTTTCATGATACGTATTATCAATAACCAACGTTACGTCAAGCTTTCCGCTAGGGAGCAGCGACGAACCCTGGAGCGGGTACTAGCGTTGGCAGGTTACCCCAAATGGGACCTCGGAGTGCTGTTTACAGGCAACACCAAGATTCGAGGTTTAAATCGTCAGTACCGAAACAAAGATAAGCCTACCGACATTTTATCATTCCCATTTTATACGGTAAGTGAGCCTCGCACAGCAAATTCTCTAGTCGTTTATGCGACGTGCTGTACTTGTGGGCGAGGAAAGGCTGCGTGTGTATACAGCCCGCTCTGCCATACGTTTGGGATTGAACTTGGGTATCGTGCATAAATGGTTATATTGACACATTATTTATTCATTATAATACCGAACAAACCTCTAGGTTACCACACCCAATCAATTACCTACTCCACGCGATGGTGAGGAGCAGTACTTGGGAGATATTGTAATTTCTATACCATACGTACAGGCATATTGTCGAGACGAACGCATTCCCTTATTACAGCATCTGCCCCGCATATACACCCACGGCATATGTCATCTCCTGGGCTACGATCATGAAACCGACCCAGATTATCACCGAATGGCTTTGGTGGAAAATAACATTTTGAAACGCTTTTGGGAAGAACGAAAAAAGGACAAGGTTTAGGCTGTAACGCTCTTGGCGGACCTATGTTTATGTATTTCATATGTCATGTATATAACTAGAAAAAATCTCCATTAAAGCCATTAATTAACATTCCGAAATGACTAACTAAGGGAAGGTAGTCGTAAACACGTATCTAATACGACGTGGTAATTATGGACAGGTGGTGGCTGGTCAGCTTGGCTCCAGAGCCTCCCTCTTACCTGCACATAATGGATGAGAGATCTGATACTACGAAGCGAATATACGTTATTTGATCTTGGCTGTCAAATAACAACTTTTTTACCGCGTCAACCGTAAAATTGCAATTGCAATGCAGCCTACAATAGCGAGCAATACCATGATATTATCGAAGACGGTGCAGAACATCAAACAACAGCGGCCAACTTGCTCAGTGGTTAGTGTAGCTATGGGGGGGGAGAGGGGTACAGCATCCTACTGCGCTCTTTACTCTCAGCCTATTTTACAGCATGGCAATAGTTGCATCCGATATGTCGGGAAGCTGTACCTGGGCTTTGTCATCCAATTTGTTTCTCCCCCAGCGGAAGATAGGAATATCTACTTACCACCACCAATGGTCAATAGTGTCATCCGACGTGCATACAACGACGAGGGTAGTTTACGCGCTTCATTCAATGCAAACGCTCCCATTCCACCAAAGGCCCCAGCACCGACTATTTTGCAGGAAAGGCAGTCTCCCGGCAAAGGTGGCGGGGGAGAGGCCGGGCGGTCGTTAGGGCTGGTGGTTGGTGAGTTGTCGGGTACCGCCATTTGAGGAGGATAGTGTAATAATTATAATAGCGGATAGGAGTCGATTGATCGGGTGCAACCTTGAAAGGTAAGCTAATGTCTTGCGTGGGGTCCTACAACAGAGTACAGTTGTGGAATTCGCTTGGAATGCCACGGAGTGACAAACACTCAAAGGAGTCGGAAATCAATGGGCATGAAACCAAGGCTAAAGAGTTGTTTGTCAACGTGTTTCTCTGGTCCTATGAAGTACCAAGCGGTGTGATTTTTGATACACTCCCACAGAGTGCCCATTAGATAAACTTGACGTGTGGTTCTTTTGGATGAATTGCCTGTATTTTTCTATTCTTCTATACACATTTCTACTCCCTCAGCAACGTTAGTCTCATCTTTTCCTTGTACCAGTGGCGATACACCGCTTTCAAGGTGAGCCTCCAGTTATACTGTACTTTAACTATATCCCCGTCTCCACAATGCGCTTCTCCAAGCCCGGATTCGCACGGCCAAAGATAAAAATTGGTAAAATCGGCGGCCCGTCTCTCACCAGCCAGGATCCAGTTGAATCTGGCAAAACGAATGCTGTTGGTGACACTCAGACCAAGGTAAATTTTCAACGTCTACTAAGGTTTTGGTTTCTCTTGAATGCACAACGCACTCGGTTATGGCTCTTTTTTATCAATATAAACGAAATGCATTAGAGCTGCCCAAGACCGGTGCTAACTCTTCTTAAATTGTATTGACACTTTCGTAAATTGCTGTATCTCAATTATACCTTAGGAGTATGCACATAAAGACGCAGCCGATGATATTGCCAAAGTTTACGACGAATTCGTAGCCTCGTTCGAAGTGGACCAGGAACAAACCCAAACGTTCGTCCCTAAAGGCAACGTTGGAGTGAAATGTAACATCGTAACCTAATTCTGGACTAATGGAAGGGGTTGTGAACGCTGCCTACTTAATTGAAAGTGAAGGGAGTAGAAAACACCCCCCTCCCATATTGGCCTCTTTATCCTGTCGCTTTGTCTTATGATGAATCTGGCAGGAGATAACGTTGTGGATTAAAGAGAGGCAGACACGTAACCTCTTGGTAAGTACTTCCCTCCGCTTGTGTCAGACAGTACCCTTACTAATCTTGTCTGAATATTGATTGGCGTTTTAACGACGTGGGTGTAGACCAACAAATTTGTTCACAAGGCCCTACCTCTGAGCATATCCAGAAGCCCTTAAATCTCTCTGCGCCCACGTTGGAAAAATCTTCCCTCGTAGAAAACGACGATGAACGTCCACCGCCCTCTATTCCAGGTCGAGTCGGGCGTAAAAAACGTAACCTAGATACTTTCCTAGAAGAATTGAAACGTGGACAGGAAAGTCGTACACACCGGCCCTCCTCTGGTATTGGAAGCGGCTCCACTACGTCTCATGAACTAGGCAGTGGTTCCCGACTCTCCACTGAGGAGCTGGCCACTACTACCAATTTGTTTATCCGTAACCTATGTCCTCAAGTAAATGAAGAAATGTTATGCAAACTTTTTGCTGAGTATGGCCCCATCGGGAGCGTCAAAATTATGTGGCCTCGCACCCCGGAAGAGTACGATCGTAACCGAAACAGCGGGTTTGTAAGCTACATGACCCGCTCTGATGGTGAAGAAGCGCTTCAACATTTAAACGGCCACATGTTAATGGGATATTCCATCCAGCTTGGTTGGGGAAAGATGGTTCCGCTACCTCTCGAACCCATTTACGTGTTGGAAAAACATGATGATACTCCCCCAAGTGGACTCCCTTTTAATGCTCAAATTCCGAAAGTGCCCATCGGTAAGTGGCTCGTATGATCTGAGAAATTATGTCACCTTTTGTCAAATTTGGTTAACCAGTCATCACAAATTGGTACCTGATAAACATTGTACCTCTTTTTTTCCAGAACACTCTTAGTCTTTCTCCTTTCTATCTCCGTTCGCTGTTGAGAATGAATGGGGGCGGTATCTTACTGGGAAAGGCCATCCATTTTGTTCGGATTAGGTTCCAGTAAATTGATTTTTTTAGCCCGAAAAACTGATACATGGATGTATCATATGACGGGGGAGGGTTAAGGCTGAATCTAATTTTTTTAGAAGATACAACTCTTGACTATTTGGTGCCCTCGTAGAAGATAATCCGCGCTGCCTTGCCGAGGTACACGTAGCTATTCCCACCGATCAGCGTGTGCGCAGGATCATCCACCGAACTGTGGAACGAGTTTTGGTGAACGGACCAGCCTTTGAGGCTCTACTTATGGATCACGAGTGGCAGAACCCCGATTTCCAATTTTTGTTCACCAACGAGTCGTCCCTGCATATTTATTACCGATGGAAGCTCTTTTCATTACTGCAAGGAGATCGTCACTCGGTCTGGCGAACGGAACCTTTCCAAATGTTTATCAATGGACCACTGTGGGTACCTCCAGAAATACCCTTTGACGAATCGCTTTCGCTTTCCAGCGATAGTGAATTGGAAGCAAAAGAATTGGAGGAAAGAGACAAGGCACCCAAGGGTGTTCTCAGTCGGCACGCTAAACAACGTCTTCGGTATCTGCTGTTACGGCTCAACCCTAGTCGTGGTTCGATCCTCCACGCCATGATATTTGCCGTGGAACACGCAGACGCCGCGGAACAGGTAAGTGCATTATTGATGGGTTTTGAACACTATGCCGGCGTAACACGACGATCGGACTAAAAGTAGAAATGGAAGAATTTATCAAATCCAACAGGTCACGGCTCTTTTTTTGGTTACTTTTACCTATCTATAGCGTGGAGATACGGTGGTTATACTAGACTTGAGGAAGTGCTTTTTGGGGAGGAGGGTGCAAAGAAAAATCCATCTTTGCCTTCTTCCTCTTCTCCGTTTCACACGATACGCTATAGTTCAGTACAGCTGTCTAATGGGTAATACATAAAAGATCACGCATGACCCGTTGGTTCACACCGTTCGGGCAACTATGTGCGTTTTGTTGAGCTTGGTGACGCTGGTGTATGTGAATACTAACTCAGACCTTTTTCTAAAGGGGTGTTATACGCGGGTTACTTTAGGTGGTGGAAGAACTGATACCAACACTTCTTGGGAATGATACCCCATTACCGAAGAAGATGGCACGGTTGTACCTGGTCTCAGATATTTTGCACAATAGTGGCATGTCCATACCTCACGTGTGGAAATTCCGCCAATGTTTTCAACCACACTTGGAAAAAATATTCACCCATTTTGGCCAACTCTACGGGGGAATTGAAGGCCGACTGACGGCTGAGCACTTCAAGGTAAGTTAATTTTGCATGGTCAGTGCTGACCGCTCATGGTACGATTGTTGAGTGTAAAAAAAGTATACCGACAAGGGACGACTAACTATCTATGGTTATGTTTCTATGTAACATTTCGTTTCTTTTTGCTTATTTTTTGCCTCGCTTCCAGCG
The DNA here is from genome assembly GCA_027478255.1 of Dispira simplex. Taxonomy (NCBI): domain Eukaryota; kingdom Fungi; phylum Kickxellomycota; class Dimargaritomycetes; order Dimargaritales; family Dimargaritaceae; genus Dispira; species Dispira simplex. The sequence continues at coordinate 41,219 of JAOPJG010000009.1, read as the reverse complement.
TCAAGTGACGAGCGTTTTGCAAGCCTGGGAACAGTGGCTAATTTATCCCCAACTATTTCTTGAAAGATTACATCGGCTGAGCTTTCCGAGAAACGCCTAGATAATGCCCAGCTTGATAAGCTAGCTTGTACAATTTTTTTTTCTTGTTCGACCCATCTTGGTCAGACCATTTATGGAGGGCTTGTTTAATAAAAAAAATTAAGTAAATCGATGTGGTAAACAACGTTTCCGACTCGATTGCACAAGGATTTGAAGAGTCTGAACATATTTCATTGCTTCAAGTACGTGTAGACACTATTATGCTGGGGAAAACAACGGTAATTGTAACCTACAACCAACGTTGGAGTCGTCGATTTGGAGCAGTTGCCGTAATTTTTCGTGTTTAGTAAGAGTTTGCTATATATCTATAGACACTCGTATACATGCTGGTAGCCTATTCTGGTGTCTATAAGTGTTATTGTAAGCCCAGTCAAATAATACAGTGGTGATGGAGGTGATAATAATTTTCGACTGCTTGACGATGGTCCATAATCCGCTTCGCAATGTTTGTTTCACTTTCTCACTCGGTTAGTTTTCCAAACGCTAACACCTGATTATTAAAGTTTTCCACGACCTCTTTTAAGTTCATATAAAGTTTTATTGTCTGCTACGAGTATCACTTGGTTTTTTCACATCCTGAGGATGGGATGGACCGAAACATATTAGTGCTGTAGCATACACATATTGGTGAATGACTAAACTCGGTTAACAAAGTAAGAATAGACGAACAGTACATCTTCTATTCCTTTCTTCAATGGATTCATTGACGTGTTGATGTTTCGTGGTACGGTGCCGTTGACATTTCCTATTCAACTGATGGGAACCCCCCAGTCGAAGAAATACGGAGTTGAGGATGTCAACTTTTTTTTAAGATATATTGGCGCTAATTTGACTATTTTCAAAGTCTCCCTCATCGTCATTTTTGGTGCGATTTACATTTTATATCTCAGGTCGGTCTTTTTGGGGTTAAGATGTAATGGTTTATTTCACATAGAAAAAAATAAATAAATGGCGTGTGTGAACTGGACTAAAGTGACACTGCAACTCCATTACCGGATTCCGTTTATAGCTATTAGCAAAGAACACTTTAAAATAGTAAACAAGTGAACAAACGGTAGTTAGCCTCAATGAAATCATTTCTATTGTATGGAAGGTAAGGTGGTATTGGTGACTTGCCCAGAACTACATATCGCGGTGTTGGCCTAGCCGTAGGCATTTCTGCCCCCGACCAAGGCTCTTCAACCCATCCGCCAATTTGATAGGCACGTGATACTCATCTTGGCTGGTTTAAGCAAAGAGTGCGAAATGTGGTTTGAGTAGGGTTGGTTAACTTGGTTCATAACAAAGAGCGTGGTATCCCACACAAGGATGGAAGACGAATCCGAGGTGTATTTTTTGAGTACACTTCCAGACAATCTATCCCATTGCTTCTTGTTTGCTGACGTAGTAATTGAGATGCTATAGTCGGAAAAAGTCATACACTACAACATCTAGTCGATAACCCTACGACCCAGGGAGGATTGTCACCGCCTCATCACCAGAAGGACTCAGCATGTTTACCATCCCACGAACAGACACCCCCTCCTAATAGACATTAAATTGGCTGCGAAATCTTTTGAAACGAGCAAGGAAACGAAGAGTACACTGTACACACTTGGTCGGGAATTTCCCTCACACTTTAAAATGCCGTGTTCCTCCTTATATCGAACCAACCGCATCATTCCTAAAAGAAACTGGGAAAAATATGAAGGATTATTCCCTAAATGATTATCCAAAATTTTAGAACGTTTACGTTATTCAAATCTCGCCAATGGTTGAGTAGAGTCTGAATTGGGACATTCTGGCAAAAAAAGGAGAAAGTCAGTTCCAACAGACCAGTGGACCCTCCACATTATTGAATGAAACGAAAAAGTAAATAGATAATACGAAGGGGGTTGAAAAGAAAAAAAATGGGGTTAACGCAAGGGCTAGAAAGAAAAGGTCAATGCTCTTCACAGTGACATTCATTACAATGGTGTTGCTAGTATGCACCCAATAAAAACAAAGTCACTATGAACCCTATCCTTCGAGGAAGTACTCGTGTTTTGATGGCCAGTCGGGTCATTCCCTGGATAATTATTCTAAAGGTTTCCACAAAAGTATACCCGAACTGTGCTCTCCTTAGGGTTGAGTAAAACCGGCACTTTCGGGGGAAAGTGAGCAAGCTTAACAAAGAGTACCGGTTACTGCCCCTGTAGGGAAGCGCTTTACACTAAGCGTTTCCATAATAAACATACGTTTAATACTTTCTAATATAGGCTATCTATGTATTGTGCCAAGCAGTTATATGTTGGCATAGACATGAATAAAGATTTCAAACTCCATTTGTAGGCTAGAAAACCCAAGAGATGTATGGTCATGGTGTCATCATGTAAATCTGAACAGCTATATCTATCATTTGGTGTTGCAGAAGCATTCCTTGTAAGAAAAACATCCCAGGTTTTCCAGGATTAGTCCGACAATGGCTTGGTTGGCAATCCCAAGTACAGTTCCTAGCGAGTATGCACTGACCTTGTTTTTCAACTGATTGTCTGAACTAGTTGTAGGTTTCCCGCTGATGCCTTTCTCGGAAGAATGCACTGTTGGCTACAGCTCACTGTAGTAGTCGGATTTTAGTTGACAATAGCCTTTTTTGAGTTGGGGGCAACCCAGAAAAAAGAACAATGGAAATTTGGAAAAAAAAATAAATTTTCAGTAGTTGCTATATATGGTTCAGAGCCCCGTCAGTACCAGTAGCACTGTTCTGTCCCGACTAAATATGGGTATATATACCTATTGCACCATATTGTAAAATGTTAAAAAGGGAGTGAGATCATTGAGAAAATCATTTGATTGAGTTGGACCTGGGATTGCCGGCTAAACTAACTGTTACGAAAAAAGTAATTATTGCTACAAGTATATTGTATTTCTTAGACTAAATGTAAAGGGAAGGGGCGGAAAAAGATGTGACCACTGAGAGTTCCAATTATCATGGCTTACTGATCATCAGTGAGTATCTTAAATAAGCCATCCTTGGAAAGTTAACACTGTTATTAAGCACTGACTAGCGTTCAACATGGAAAGGCTACTTTTAACCTAACTTTACTGACGCGATGCTGAGGGACCATCCTTTCCAACAAGCCTTGCGCCATCCCTATTTTTTTCTCTACAAAATGTCGATTTAACCAATGGCAAATTTGGGGATGTTATCAGCAAGAATATAACTATATGGGTGATTTTTTTTCGACTATATAGGGATAAATCCGCCAAAGTTGAATGGGTCTCTCATAAAATCCTATTGGTCATGTTGTCGTTGGTACAATTTTGCCTCCAAATCTCTATATAGTCAAAAAAAAATTACTCATATCGAAAAGCATGGTGACGCCTACATCATAATGTTGTGGTATGATCGCCATGTATTGGTTGAATAGTAGGAATGGTAGATTTAGACTTTTTACATTTTTTCACAAGCCTATAAATCGATTTCCAAAGCTTATGGAGTAGTTTTTCTATAAAAATAATCAAGAAATTTAATCATTATTGCTATACCAGGCACAACTTTAGATCAAGAAAATTCACAACTTGCCGAACGTGGCGGTTCTAGCATGGTACAGCGGTACAAAGTAATAACCAGACCTTGATCGAATATCGTATCGAGAACGAATCGCTATCAGGGCCAAAGATACTTCCATCACTCTAGACATTTGAATCGGTAATCGTTATTTTATCTTACTCGTGAATGTGGTTGTATTGCTATTACATCAGATTTTTAAAAGGGTGGCATTCCATGCATGTCAGCGAAACACCTTGTACATTATATTAAGCCATAAATTTTTTTGCAGCTAGTCACGTGTAATTTCGGTTAGTGACCGAAGGATACCCCATCAGTGATAATATGATACTGACATTTCTTTAAAATAACTCATTTATCGATCCAGTCGCTAATTTTGGAGGGTTGCGTATTCCGTAGCTCTGGGTGCTATCGCAAACCGGATGGCCCTGCGCACTTCCCCGTCGGGAAAAGCCGCGTATTTTATCACCCTTCTGTAGCTCAAGTTTAACATTTCCGTAGTCACAACGTTCTTTCAGTTTTCACCTGATAGTCGGTAATGCTTACGGTATTCTCTAAAAATGCCACAGTTGGCCTGGGCTTGCGAATAGGAAATATTCCCCCGGCACAGTGGAGTAATCTCCCAACCCTTTGTATCCCGTGGGTATTGGTCAAGATTCCTATTTCATAGCGAAGCTATTCACCGTAATCATTTCCTCTATCTTCCTTCCCGTCTTACTTAAATTTTACCATAGATGACTTACGCTGGACCTTCAGTTGAAGAAAAAGAAATAGACGAGAAATAGATGCGGGGAAGCTATTTTCGGGAATGGGGAGGTAAGATCATCGTCCCCTTTCGGGAGGAATTTCTATGTTACCTAAAGCTCTCGTTCCATTTCATTGAAATTGAAATTTATTGACATTTTTGCAAATGATTATGTGGTGTACACCCATTTAACCCCATTTTTAACCCTCGCAGTTGTCTTTGTAGCTTTGATATTTTGCTGGAAACGACAACGATACGAATGGGCTTTACCCCCCAAAAGCCCTGGCGGTAAACCCTCTTTTTCTTTAAAGCTTTTTTCATGTCTTTTGTAGAAACAACGGCGTTAGCCACTGTTTACAATGGTCACTCACCAATGTGTTTGTGAAGTGGCAACCGTACCGGGGGAGCCTTTGTTGGTATGGGATATACCATTCGTAAAAGTAATGGTATGAAGTCATTGTACTTCAGGGCAACCCGTTTAGGTGGAGCATAAACAGTTGCGAAACTAATGGCCATTGTGACTGATTGTTGCTGGCAACAGTGCTCATCCTAACTTGGTTAGATATCAGCGTTCGCAACTGCAGGGAAGTTTGAGCATTGGCCCCCCATTTCTTGCCTGAGTTCTTCTATACTGGTAGTCTTGTTGCTGAAAACACAGTGGTTGCTGGGCATCCTTTGTTTTCAACATTTGCGGATAAGGCACTAATAGTCTGCAGAGATATAGTTGGTCCAGCCACTTAGACAAAGGGTGGTATCTAAAAAGTCCCCTCCTCACTCCCTTCCCGTCTACATGGGCCACTTCCCTTTAACGCTACCGACTATGAGTTACACCTTAATGGTCAGGCCTATTCCATTTCTTTACAAATATAATTTTTTTCCTCTCCTTCTTTCGTTGAAAGTTTATGGATTAAAATAGAAAATTTAGTAGTAGACTCGAAACCCTAGTCTTGGACCTCTTTTTTTATCATGACAAAGACAATTCCATTGCGGGAAGGGGAGAACTAAATTACAATGCCACTAATTTGGAGATATTGTTCGTTCATTCGACTATTGACTTTTATAATTTAACAATGGGTCGAGTAAGAAAGATACTCGAGAAAAAAAAACGAACGATCGTTATGCATCCATAGCTTTATTAAACATTGTTTCACCAATATTCTTGATAAGTTACCCTACATGCGATAAAGAAGATTAAACCCCTCCCCCTTGCACTCACTGTACAGTAGATAGAGGACAAATTTGTAGAGGACTACTCTCAGGGTTCACACAAGGAGGTATACAAGGCTGACAAGGGGGAAGGGAGAGCACTGATCCAAGATCAATGTGACATCGTTATCACTATAGTCTCCCCGTGTAGGTGGTAACCCTCCAGGGTTCCCGCGCAAAGTATACCTATTTTTCCAGTCCCGCTTGTCCCATGATTGTACCATATAAGGCGGATGACCTAGACCGGAGCACCTGTGAGTTATCCCACTTCGTCTCCAAATTTGTCTGGGAAACGGCATAATTCCACATGACTGGGATGTGTTTGTTAAACACGGCCATTTTTTTTTAATTTTCGTGAAAGAAATGGTCGGCTGTTCCTCTTTATAATTAGAATATACCGTAAATACTGTATATCAATTTAAAAATAATGAACTAGAGCAAACCGTAGTGCGTGAGTGGTTTGTTTTACATTATGCTGACGCTCAATGCACTTCGTTTAAGTGAGAAAGTCACCCCATTCACTTTTTCCACTACATAATATTCTCAGTTTTAAATGTGAGGAGCTATGTAAGTACTTTAGAAAACGCGGATACCTCAACCTGCATCGGGTTACTTTTTTTAGCCATTAAGGAGAATATTAAAAGTAAGAACTTTGAGCAACCGGTAGTCAGTACTGGATCTGGCGGGTGATTTTTCATCACACGACTTCCGACTGGTGGCATAACCTAATTTACCCATTTACGGAAACGCTGTAAGTAACCTTCACTATGATAACCCAGCTATACACTTAAAATTTTTTCTGGACCATAAATGATACGTTTCAGACAAGTAAATGAGGTTAAGACGGAATGACACGATGTAGTTGATCATTATTGGTATGGATTCGTCTGGTTAACGATTAGACTAATATTGATGCAAAAGTGGATAAATTAAAAAGAAGGACTGGCGAGAATATGAGAAATAAGAAGCGGAAGTTCACTGTTATTGTAGACTGAAAATCGAAGAATGTGGATTTAAAAAAATGATAAACCCATACATTGTCTAATTAAAGGGTCTTACCGTTGACACATACGTTTTAAGCATGGCCGTGATATTATCTTAATGCCGTACTATGTGAACAAAAACACCAGGTGTGAGAAGTAATCTTATTACACTTACGGACTCACTCCTCATCAGATTGCCACAATCATTGTGGTGCGTTGAAGTGTTGACTGTGTTGGTCAAGGGATACATGGTCGTTAGACCTGGTGATGTCAACATTGTTTCTCACGATGACCTTTCCAACTGTGTTCTACATCAGTAAGCCAAAAGGCCACGCATGCAAAGAGAAAGAAATAGGGACCACCGCGTATTCCCTGTGTCAAGGGCCACCCTGACTTTCTGTACATAGAACGAACCAAAGGCTGTCCCGTCTTCAAGTAACGGATAGTTGGGCTATATCATGCACCACAATTACCGCGGGGTTGGAATACGGCGGATATTCAATTTGAGGACTGTATCTTGATTAGGATCTTCGTTTAACCCTGTGGCCAACGCGAACGCTTTGGTCATTCTGTGTAGTATACTTTCCTCCCCACTTCACTCCTACCTTTCCCTCTACTTTTCCCCTTATAGATGAAAATAAAATTTTGGAGAGGTGGAGATATAAGTCATTTTCAACAAGTCACATATTGATAAAAAATATCATAGGTTCGACATTTGCGAAAATATTCGCATTAAAGCTACCTTCAATCATGCTAGCCCTGGGAATTGATAATAATTTTTGACTGTTTATGTACGCACAGAAATGTGTCGTCCACGTCTCTGGTTTACCTTTAAGGTACAATGGCCGATCGGTTCGCAACAAGTTTTACAAAACATTGAGTTTTTAAGCGCATGTTTGGCAACAGACAATGACTTCTGATTGTCAGTATTTGTATAACATGTATGGGTCACAACAAAGTCTTGCGCAATCTCAGGTACACTTTGGCTTTACGACTGCGAAACTGTAAACTCAGTACATACATAGCTTAGCTTAGCCACATTAAAGATAATGTGTAACATTGGTATCTTTTAACGTATGTATAACTGAAGCAATCCGGGTCTGTGAAATTCCCGAGCAAGCAAAGGGGAAAGACGAGCACAATAGTAAAATCGAATCATCGACTGTACATATGAAGGGAACTCCCTTGAAGTTTCTATAGTTAAACATATACAAGTGAAGGGATGACAACAACTCCCTCACTCCGCATCAGGTTCTCTCTCTATTTCATGGACATTGACTTGGTAAATTACTGGGGTTAGTGTATAAAATTACACCAGAATAATGACCTTAATACAGAAAGACGAAGAAAGGTGGAAATAGCAACAGTGGACGTCAATGTGTGAAATATTGAAGGGAGGAATGTGGTATCTTTGAAGTTTGTCATAGATGCACGATCATAGAGTCAAGGTGGAACCCGAGTAATGCAATCACCCTATTCCTAATGAATGTAGTTCTTCTCCCCCCTCGACCTGTTTCACCTAGGATTAAAGACATCCCTTTTTGCGAAAACGCCCCAGCAGAAGGAAGGACACGGCGATGTAAAGTATTCGTAAAGCGGAAATATTTCTAACTTGAAGCACGGCTGAAAAAAGCATTAGGAGCATCTACTTTTCCATTTTTTTGCTAATAGATTTACCCCAAAATCCTCCGTATCGATTAGTCGCTACCAGTCTTCCCAAATTCGTTCTCTGCACAGCTATGCACGAAGATACCAATATATCATGTCCTTCCACCTATGTCCAATTTTCCGTTCTAAAATGTCATCAGTTCGAATCGGAATGTCGCACCGCAGTCATGTCGAAAAATGGACGAAATTAAATATTTTTTTAGGTTATCTTATCTTGTACCAGAAGCATTCATTCTCTAGGATGACATGACGCCTTCGTTCTCGTATCCCGGTACACTTTGAACCGTAAAAATTGATAATCGGCATCCCAAAAGTTGTTGAAAATATACAGTGTAATCTCTAGCCAACGAATGTGCAATATTAACCAGCCAGACTCCCTGGGTTGCACACTCCCGCCACTCTCGCTTTCTGTATCCAACTTCGCCTACCATTAAGACTCTCCAATAAAGAAATGCTGTTACCCGCACGCTGGAAGTTGTATGACGGGACTGGTAAATGTTGGCAGTGTAACACGTCATCCACCACAGAATACGTTAATAGTGGAAAGTACGTACATTTAGGATCCGTGTACTTTGAAAAGAATACATTGGCACACTGGGTGGGGCACGGACGAGGTAAACCCAATAAAGAGTGCGGCTTTGTACCCCACGGCTTTCAACATGAAGGAATCAGAAGGTACGAATTAAAGCTGCCTATGTAGAATCTGAACTACCTATAGTATAAGCCGGGAACAGGGTCAACAAAGTGATCAACCATACTCATCGCTGTTTTCCGTTAGTTAGCCTCTCGTTCACATTATCGCTTTGGTTCCTATATGACTTTCGTCGACAGCCAACCGGCGAGATCCCTATTGGTCCTCATTGAACTGGCTAAAAATAAATGAAAGACAGCCGCGAGCCAAGGGTCCTTTTACAACACATTGTTGAATACTCATGGCTTGTGCTTGTTTTTTTCTATCCTATTGTAAAACAACTAGACTGCTTTGTTAATCACAATAAAACTACTTACTATAAAGCCGTCTATGCAAACGGACCGTGGTTTAGTGCTTTATGGTAAAAGATTCTTAACATTTTTGGTGAAAATCGCGCGGCCTCACCCGAAAGGGTATTGTTTAGCATATCATTTAAAAAACCCCCCCCCCGATTATATGTACCCTGACGGCTAACCTAATCTATTAATACTTCGCGTGACTTTAAGAGTTGAATATTAATTTTCAAAAATGAGATGAAAAGTAAACAGTGCCAAAGCAATCTAGAGCCCTCTTTCTTCAATTTTTTCCCTTTTGGCGTCGTTGCTGTAGAACGTGCCCGCTGCCCACAAGGACTTGTTGATTCAGTGGTAACATGCGGGTGACCATAAGTTGGGTCAACAAACCCCGACGAAGAGTCTAATTGCTTAAATGGAGACACTTTTTCAGGAGGATGTCAATGGGTAACGCAGAATTCGAAAAACTTTGGGAAATACTCTTGCCTATGACAAACTGACTCAATAATAAATGTTACCGATATTTTAGACATTCGCTGTGTAAAATGACCAGAAATACGATACTACCTGAAGGAAAGGCAGGCAACTGGCATATGTCACGAATAATGCTCGGCCGGGAATGGTCATTCCATAAACAGAATAGGACAGCCAGGCAAGTTAACTTATCGACCCCCATGAATAATCGTACTCCGCCAGATCCACTTTACGTCTCGCACCCAACTAACAAAAAAGCAAGAGGGTCAGAAACGTAAAAGAGGGGTGACACTCATATTTGGCGATTTAGGGATTTACATCCCCACCCTTTTTTACTTGAAAAAAATTAAAGGGGATTCTTCATCCGAGAACATCTGAAACCTAAAAAGAGAGGGTGGACTACTACCAACGGACCTACCACTGTTCAGGATTTCCCTTCCATGATAACCCTACATCCTGTCCGTGATGCACCCGGAGTTGAGGATTTATAAAAACCCCACCCATCGCAGTCCATTTTTACTATCGCTCTGCTTCACCTTACCCACTATTAGGCCATGCCAATCTTCCTTTATTTACCCTTGACTGGCTTAGTTCAATACTTATTTTTACTACAGTCGTCGACCTTATATAAAAACCCTGACGTTCCCTGCTTTTTTTTGACTATTCACTCCTGTCACTGGTTGAGGTACGTCTTTGTAAGTATATAATCGTACACGACGTTTCTTTTTTTCTTCTATTCTTTTATTTAAATTATTACAGTTGGTTATTTCTTCCTTTAGTGACCGGTGTTCTTTTTATTATCCTTGGTGCTAAACTTAGTTTTTTTGTTGGCGGGTATAGTAATCTCCATTCTGAAATAATCACACCATTAATATTTGGTTAGTTCCAAAAAATTTCATGTTACACTTGCTTATTTTGCGATTTATTTGTAAATAGTCTATCGTAAATACTGGGAGTAGCCACGTACACCTATCTACCCATATATATATATATATATATTTCTACAGTGGTGCATGGTATGAACCAAGTAGAACACTACTACATTATCACTATTCCTACCGGTTTATCTCAGCGCAACCCCTCATAGACCTGTTTTCCACTTAGCGACGGACTACCCCATCGTTTCCCCGTTCTAACTGGACATGTCTAACCCTCACGTTTCTTCCCACCAGCCTAGCCACGTGAACAATTTCAACCAGACACCGACTACGTACCTGCAGTCCGCCAATATTCCCATGTTTACCAACCACCACCAAAACACCCCACCACCAGCGGGAAGCGTTCCCTTTAGCATGCCCGGAGGTGTCGTTCCCGGATACAATGAATACTACTCTCATCAGCCGAATGGCGTGACGGCGTACCCCAACTCCAACTTGGTGAGGGGTGAGCAATCCCTACCATATCACCCAGCTGAGGGCGGTGTTCCCCCTTTCAATAGCTTGGGTGGCTACTCAACGAACCAGTTGCCGTCCACAGACACCAGCAGTATTTCCAGACATTCCAAGGCGGAAAAGGTCGCCCGTCCACACAACAGTTTTATTCTGTACCGCAAGGATAAGGCCAAAGAGATTACTCGGGACAACCCCAATATGAACCAAAAGGAAGTGTCCAAGACCATCGGCAAATTGTGGCGCGAGGAAAGCAAGGAAGTCAAAGAGCACTACGCTCGGCTCTCCCAGATTCACAAGGAAGAACATCGGCGCAAACACCCCACATACAAGTACACTCCGCGTAAAGGCCGTAAGCAGCAGCAGGTTCAGCGTAAGCAAAAAGGTCTCGATTCGACTCTCATGGTGCACCCATACGGGTTACTAGCCGGTGGTACAATGGAGTCGACGCCCCTACCGGGCGGTGCCGTCGGGGGTGACCCGAATTTGATGTCTACCACTTCGCCGTACCCTGGCATGGTGAACAATTCGTACCATCTAAACGCCTACCCTCCCCATCTCCAGGCGCTAGTGGGTGCCGCCGCTGGCTACCACCGCCAATTCAACGGACGTAGTCAGTCGGTCTGCGCTATCCCCATGTCCAATGATTCACGGTCCGTCCACGAAGACATCCTCGCCCGGCGTCGAATGTCTTCCAATGACTTGGCCACCGCCCTGGCTAATTCATTACCCGATCGACATGCAACCATGAGTATGAGTCTCTCCCCCGATTCCTCTGCCTACAGCCAAGTAATGACCAGCACGCAAGATCACGCAGGCAACCTCGTTCACCCTACAAGTTTTATGCACTATCCACCCTTCTCGCAGGTTTCAAACTTGTACACGACCTTTCCACAGTCGCTGGCCGACAGTGTCACGCCTGGGGATAAAAGGTCTGTTGAAAGTTTAAACGAATACATGACCAACTGGACTGACAGTACCGCCCACGGCAACTCCGAGAATGAAATCACGGTGGCGCACCAGATTCCACACCACCGGGGCAGTTTCGACTCCCAAGCTTCGGGGGTGCACAAGAACAATAATAATCTATCGGACACCTCCACGTTCGATAGCACGGGAGTGGAACATTCCTCGATACCTTCTGAACCCTACAACGTGCCCAACACTCGGTCTTCGCATAGTGATGAGACCAGCAGCGGGTCACCTGCATCATCGTTTCCGTCTTCCGATAATGCCGGTAATTTACTAACGGCCTCTTCTGATGTATCATCCCAGGAGATATACGCTCTACATCAGTACTCAACGGCTGGCTACCCATCCGCGAATACCATGGTCCCTCAAGCGTATACATATTCATAGATTACCGAATGCATTCTCCTGCATGCCATCTTTGTATGTCTTTTTTTCTACCGATAATTCTTATACCTTTTTCACCCGGATGTGGATGTGCTCCTGACCATACATCCCCCAAGTCCGTGTGTCCTTGTTAGTGTAACCTTGTGGGTTTCCTAGTACTATATTCCTTATCCCTCCCCCATAACGCTCACCTACTTATTATAGTAGTTCAACTTTACGTTATCGTCGCTGTAAAAGAATGCGACGTGAGGCGAGGATATTTTACTTACTAGTACCTGAATTGACCTGGAGCAAACATCACGCGCCCACTACGTCTGTTGTTTTTCTAGTATACATACACGTTCTCTTTTTTTACGCTACTTTACCGATCGGTTTTGTGTCTGTAAAACATTACTTTAGGTAGTTTTCCGATTGTATAGTCTGTTTTTTTTCTTGTACAATATTATAAGTCCTGGTCGAAAATATTCGAATACAATGAAAATATATATAAAAAAAGTAAGCATTCGAACCGCATCGAATCCGAAATTAAACCCTGCATGGGGAAGCTAGTCTTGGGTATTGCCACCAATACCACAGTACACCTTCCCCTTCGTTTTGGCTGCTGTCGATATTTCATATTCGGCTTATCATTGAGGTACTTTACCCGTTGCCTTTTTGATGCTCCGAAAGTGACCGATTGCAGGATTCCTCCGGATATATATTGCCCAGTGTAAATGAATTAAAAGGGTGAAGGTTTTGAAAGGCGGCAGGAGAAATAGGACCTGGCCCCAGCTACCCCAAGTTGTAATCATACTTTCCACTTTTCAAGTTCAGCGTGAGTTACCTCCGGCTACTCCAGTGGATCTATATGACCGAGTTACGAAATGATTAACGGAGGCGAGCCTGTGATGGGACAACTCCTGGTGCTATGGTAATCCCAACTAAAAACAGCCAATTGAACAAAAGGGAAGATCATTCTCGTTGGGCCAAACCGTTGACATATGATGTGGAGATTGTCAACCGATCCATCCTTTGTAAGTGGGTTGTTCAGTGAACACCTGTAAGGGATTCACGCAGTGCTACCCTCACACTATGAAAGAAAGAAGACCCTTTTTTACACTGATTCGCGGGATTTATCCTTGCATTGGGTGAAACAAAGGATGCCTTTCACTGGTCGGAGCAATATCACGCTCTCCGAAAAGAAAGGGATAGGTTGCCAACACCTACTCACCAGCACAGACGACTGGTACTGATTTCCCTCCCTGCTGCTATTATTTTTTTTCTACAGTGCTTGCCTATCACAAAGGTCGCTATCGTCATAACACACATTTCGTCAAACGATTATCTTTCCCAGACAAAGAACCATTCGATTAAAAAAATGGAGCTCAAATTACATTGTGTTCCACAATGACTAAGAGCCTTTACTTTCAAGAAACAAACAAAGGTGGTTTAGAGCCTCTCTTTTTTATTTCAGGTATGAATGGCGCAGGTGGGTAAACAAGACCACATTTGGGTAATTTTTCTCCAACCCTATAGTGATTTAGAATAAAAAGCACCAATCACAATTTAAACAAAAAAATTTTATATGTGATACGTTTAGAACTGACGAATGTGATAGGGTCGAAAAAAACCACCCATTTCTCTGATACATTTATTAGACTCCCTTGTTCTTAATGTAGTCAAATTTTGACTTTTTAATTGTACCTGGTTCTTTCACAGTTCTGGAAAATACGAATGACTGGAGAACGTGTCACACAGCTAGGAGCATACTAAAAAAGTAGAGCAAAACGAAAATGGTTTCTCAATTGAAAGCGTAAAGAGGGCTGTAGTAAGGGATGTTATCGGTTATCAGTGTCAATTAGCAAGGTTTCCAATATTTATTACAAACAACAGCAATGATTGTTCGTAAGTAGGGTCATTTCAATCTATGTGTTTATTCAATATAATATCCGCATACCAAGCATATTCTCGGGACTGACTCATTAAAAGTGATGGATGTTAGATGTGTCATGAAAGTTCCAAATATTTTCCAGGTGGATTTACCAGAAAAATCCATAATCTGTAAAGGAAAGTACCTTCGATTAGCGAACATACGAGTCGAAAGATTGTCAATCTAGGCTTTTTTAACAAAGGTTAGATAACGACAAAACTCCGAATTAAAAATAATGGCGAATTGGTATATACGAATTAGGTATAGTTATCCACCGCACAGTACTGGGTCAAGTAGTGCCCTACAAAATTGCAATCAACACCGTTTATACTTTTATTTTGTTGGTGTATCATCAATTTGCAGCGGATTAGTCAAGTGTCAGCACATGATGGCAACGTATCCAAACGCCTCAGTTATTTTCACCTATCACTAGTGGACCTCACATTACACACGTCAGGACCAGATTAACTAAGTTGTGATGCCAAAATTTCCTTTAAAATTGAATTATAAATGGTGGATATTGCTTACTCAGTTTGACTGAGGAACATACGGCATTTCTATACTCTCAAGTGCACGGCGGTTACCCAGTTTCTTTGTCTTTCTTGGCCCTTTCCGAAATGAAATTCCGGATTTAAGAGAACCAACTAATGTCATACCGGATCTAAAGCATTATTCATAGTTCATATTAATAATTGAACTATTTGATGCCTAGTATCACACAAAGCATTCTCCCCTTTTATGGGTTTATTCTGATACTTCAAAGAACAACCAATTACTTTTCGTAACACAGCCATGTTCCATTTCTTCACAAAGGAAACACGGGAGTTGTATTCCCCAATGTCATGTTCGCTAAGAAGAAATGAACTTTCTCAAGCGGAACTGGCACCGTAGATTTGTTTCCTTTGGTGATTGTTCTTCGTAAAAAGTGAATAA
This sequence comes from Dispira simplex, assembly GCA_027478255.1. NCBI lineage: Eukaryota > Fungi > Kickxellomycota > Dimargaritomycetes > Dimargaritales > Dimargaritaceae > Dispira > Dispira simplex. The sequence continues at coordinate 25,945 of JAOPJG010000009.1, read as the reverse complement.
TACTGTCACCCGAGTGTCTATACAACATATACCCGGAAACCTGGTAACTTGTTTTCCCGCATAGCCCCCCTTAGCTGTCATGTCGAATGAACCGTAGAGCTTCCGGGTCAGGGGCATATCGTTCCATGCGAACAACAAAGAGATCGGGCGCTGACCATTAAACCTCAAAGGCGGAAAATACTGGCCGGTGGGACCGTTGGTCTTTAATCCAATGGTTAGCGATGTTGTACTTCGCTTTGTGGGATACCCAATTTTTATAAAAGATTTCATTTCATCAGAAATCACCCTATTCTCCCCAAAAAACGATAGAGTGCGAAAACAAAATAGTGACGAAAATGACAGCTCAGGCTATCAAGCAAGAGTGTCAGTACTGTGTGATACTACAGTAGATACCACACTTGACCTGGCTACTTCCAGGGTCCTCACATGATGTAGTAACAAGTTGTAGGTTACTCTCTTGCTTCCCAATCATTGTGATGAACGATGGGCGCAGAAATCGGGAAATGGTCCACATATAGCACCACACTAGGGAGATCCTGGTTAATATTTGTCAGGGAGACACGAATGCCAGTGACCGCAATGATTCACATTTTTTCCTATTAATCACATCCGGCCATGGTAATCCTAAGAGGGAGGGAGTAATATTGGTTGGAGGGTCATTGCAGCCACCACAAGGGACATCCGATCCCCCTTTTTTTGCTATGGTTCCTGACGAATATCTACCCTCCTTCTGCTCTGTGTCATAAAACCCTGAGAATTACCAGTGAACATTGGAAGCACACTGAGTAATCTCTCACTCAGGCAGACGCGAACTAGTGCACGTTATTTTTTACAAATTACGATACCTTCAAGCCATTTATTCATAGGTTAGGCCCAAAATTAGCACTGACCGACCAACAGTAAGCGATAGATTCGTGTTCATCTTCTGACACTACACAAAGTCGGTAAAGGAGTTACGTACACTAGTTGCATCTTTCAAAGGCGAACCGATTTTGCAAAAACAAACACTGGAGTGTACCGTGTGCTAGTATATGACGCGATGCGACACAGATATGGGGATGTAACAGTAACCCTACTTTAAGACCATTATATCGCGAAAAAAAACGAAAAAAAGTTCAAGCTAACAAGAGCATGCGTATAACCAGCTACGGGAGGGGGTCAGTATGTTGATGCTGTCCCAAAAAGGGGAATATTGTTCAAGTCTTGTGTGTCATGAGAGGTATACAATGTGCTGACCACACATAAGAACTTTTGTAGCTCCCCATTTTTAGCCCACCATGATTCGGAAGAATAGATCTGGTTTCAAAGCGGTAACGAGGTCACTTTCACTCACGTTGAGCCGTATCCGTTGGTGAATATCAAAGCGGCTGGATTCCACCAGGATGCAACGCGAGGCTCCCAGCGACGAGCAGACAGAGGAAAGTATGGAATTCGTAGGGGCTTCCAAGTTGTGCAAGCGGCACAGTTGCGTGTGGTGATGGGATACCTGTACATCCACCATAAGACGCGTGGGGTTGAATGTAAAATAGGTGACCATACGGTTGGGGAAACCGGTAAACGCCGAGTGGTAAATATGGCGCATATTATAGCATCGTCAGACAGTAACCAACCAAGGTGAAGAAAAGCAAAATGAGTCGGACAGACCATATGAGTGTACATGTGACCCAACGGCGTTTGCAACTTAATAAACCATCACAAAACAACAGGGCCATGTATGTGGGTGTACAAGGGCGGCGCACTGGAAATCAGCTACAAGCTAACAGCACTATTGTAGGACAGAATAGTAGGCGTTGTGCAGCATGATCCGTATATACTAATTACAGCAGCTCTTGCAGCGTGGACAATTATCCATCACTCCGTACCAGCAAGCCAGTGGCAAAGGCCGTTCAAAGTGTAGGTCCACTTACCTCACGAAACGTCGTTTCCGGCAACCCACTGGCGTGCAAACGGTTACGTAACGCAATAAGGAACAATTTCTGGTGGGTCGATGAGTGGCTGATGAATTGCACAGTCCGGGACATGGTCATTTCTTTGATTACGCTGTCGATAATGGTCATGGTCACTTGAGGAGCCTTTCCCCTTTTCGTTTGTACCCATTGTTCTTCCGCCATTTCCACCGCGCGTCTGACATTTAGTATCACCCATGGTATAACGAATGAAATGTACCATACACTCAAATATAAAAAAAAATGTTGAGACGCGGTGACTTTTTGGAAAAATACAAAAGTCATTCCTATGCCAAACAGTAAAGGATACAGCCGGATCTTACCAAGTTGGTGCTCAAGTTAAACACCATAAGCTTGGTATACAAGTTGTGCTTACCTGCAAATGTCAAGCGCACGCCGAGCATCGCCGGATACCGCGCTGACCTTCCGGGAACATAGTTCGACAGCGTCTTCGTCAAAGACTTCCAAGCCCTGGAGCCGTGACTGAACAATGGTGTAGAGTTGCTGGTGGGTATAGGGCTGAAAATTGATACGGGTTAATCCTGTTGGGTTACGTTTTTTAACCAGAGAGAAAAACAAAGGACCGTTCAGGGAAATGTAAAGTTAGGTTAGCGAAATGAAATGTCGCTTATCGCCAGTATAGTCATGTTTACCGTGCTCGATTTGTAGAAGCACAGTTGACCTATCCACGTGGACCATGTACATATTTATGCCTTACCTAGCCGACTAGATACTTTGTTGGTTAGCATACGTTCGGGCAGGTCCATGGTATTGGCTATGGCCACCACGATCAGCTGCGAACGGGGACGATTCGGCCACTCGAAAAAATTGTACATGATGGTTTGCTTACGAGTCACCAAGAGATCCAGCTCATCCATCAATACCACACTATATGGGTGGATACATGGATTATCAGCGAAACATACTGCGGTTAATAATCCGACGAAAAAGCAAATAAACATCACGAGCAGACGGTAGATTTCGCCGATGTATTACAAAGCATACCAAATAGCACATTGTTTTCTATTTTTTGTCCTTCACTAGTTATGATAACTTACCAAGGTGGGCTATTTCTCGGAGGAGGAGATTGGAAATGCTTTTCCAGCAAGTCAGCGGCATGTTTATTAGTTACTTTTCCGCCGATTAAAAAGTCGTAGAGGAGAGCGTACGCCTGAGCTGGCTCAGTAAGCTTCATGCCGTTAATTTCTAAGAAATTAAACCGAGATCCTCGCTGCAGAAGGGTTTATAACGTCCCATTCATATGTCATAATTGAACAGTTTGAGAATGAGTCTCCCAAAAGTACAATGCCATTAGTAATCTAGCATTCGTAACATTGGGCATACTTGCTGAAAGATCAAGGGTACTAGTATGAGTAACCTTGTGCATAAATCGGAGGTTAAACAATCCGCATTGCTTTTACGCTTTTGTCTATACGATAAAAATTGGTAATTTGAGATTCATTCGCACTGACTGTACCTTTACTTTTCCCTTTGCCTTATCAGTCAACTGCCGGATGATCTCGTGTACCGTGGCTGTTTTGCCCGTCCCAGGTACCCCGGAAATATCTGGTGCGTTTATCAGCATTTGTAAAATTCAAATTATTTCCATGGTAAGCATGGTAAAATAGGAACGATAATATCGGGCTATAATACAAGAAATGAACCTATTGTTGCTGTTTTTCTCACAAGTGACACTGCGAAAGCACACCTTACATGGGGCTTTGAAGTAGTGGCAGGAACTTACAAATACAGGTGCCACTTTTATCGTTGATAGCCGTTTGTAATAGCCCTAGAATCTCATTGAATTCGTTTTCTCGACAGGGCAGCGTGTCCGGCACAGCGGATACATGTAACCGTTCACGAGCAAGACGTAGCGATTTGGTCCTCATTTCGATTCGGCAGGGGAGGTTTGGTGCGTCGTAGTGGGGAAAGATTTAAAGATAGCCTGCCTAACAGTTGTTGGAAATTGTAACTAATATAAATCGATGTGGGAGTTTACAAACAAGACCCGAGGGAATAACATTACAGCTTGACGTTCTCATGGATATATCTGCTTGGTGAGAATAAAATAATCAAGTCCGCCCTCACAATAAAAACAAACAAATCCACCCGTATCAGTGTTCCCGTAATGAAGCCTAAGTTTTTCATCATGATTTAGGCACCTGACCATGGGACGTAATCGGTCTAAACGTCCATAATTTCTTCCCCATTCGTTTTCCCTGATGATCTCCTCTTGGTTTCACTATTGCTCCTTTTTCGTTGTTACGCTGTTATTTTCGGATACTTCTCGTTGGGTGACTGGTGGGATAGTACTACCCAACCACCAGCGCTGCGCCAGTCCCCGAATACGTGTTCGTTACATTTTACTTCGAACTTTGGCATTGGGGCTATTCTTCTTGTTTAGTTTGTAGGGCCATTGACTAGCATTTTACGGAGATTCAATTCGCTGTGCATGCATTTCTTTGCTGTTTCTGTTGTTGTGGCATACCGGCTGTAGTGTGTTGTAATACGTCTTCCATTCGATACCCCAGTTGACTTTGAGCTTCTCTTTCTGTCCCGCATGGTCTCATGTCTGCCACCAACGTACGCAATGTGTCACCCGCAGTGCATTTTCTCGCCGGTGGAATTAGCGGGTTATCAAGTTGCGTGGTGGTACAGCCCTTTGATTTGATTAAAACTCGGCTCCAGCAGACGCAGGCCCGAACACTCGCTTCCCACCGCAAATCACCACTGGGAAATCGTCAGAGTGTGCTCTACTATACGGTCCATAAAGTAGTGCGTGACAATGGGATATCCGGTCTGTGGCGGGGAACTTGGCCCACCGTTCTGCGTAACTCCCCCGGGTCAGCCGCCTATTTCGCCATTCTCAACCAGTTTAAGCAAGCGGTGGCCAAAGCAGAGCTTTATTTAAGGATCCATCCCAGTCAGCGGATTACCCAGGCCGCCGACTATGACGCTTCCCGATCGCCTAATGCCCAAAAAGTCGTGCTTTCTAACGCTGGTAATTTGATAGCGGGGTCAAGCGCTCGGGCGTTGGTAGGATTCATGCTGATGCCAGTTACTGTGATCAAAGTTCGATTCGAAGTAAGTACCATGGGTTTTATCGTGTATCCCTCTACTCTATTCTTTTTATTGTGAAACTGTGATTGGTGTTTATCTCTACCACCAAGACACCTCTTTCTATATCAGGCTGTGGTAGATATACTCTTACCCAGTGGACGGTGTTCGTCGAATTTGTCTTACTTCCATGAGCTTAACACGATATTGACGTCGCTATTTGTCTTCTTTATTGCTGTTGCTTATCACCACGTCTTACAGAGTGATCTATATCGGTACAATGGCCTGTACGCTGCATGTCGGCATATTTACGCCCAGGAAGGCATTCGAGGTTTTTTTGCAGGCTATTTCCCCACCCTGTTACGCGACGCACCCTACGCGGGATTGTATATCGCCATTTACGAGCAATTTAAGCTGACCATTCCCACATTTTTACGTAGCTCGGCTAATCTCCAATTACCCGTGCCGCTGACCGGAATGACAGCGGGAATGTTAGCGGGCGTAATCGCTACCTGCCTTACCCAGCCCTTTGATATGATTAAAACCCGAATGCAGTTAAAACCCGATCTCTACACTAGTTTGCTACAATCGGCCAAAAAAATCTTCCAGGTAAGTACTGCGTATGGTGAATGCTCGATTATTACAAAAGTGACCACAGGTTGTAGTGGTGGGATTATCGAACTGTATGAGAGACGTGACATTATCACATTAGACTGGTAGGCTGGTACTAGTTGCATTATTTATACTGATGTGTTTGTCATCATTTTGTAGCATTTGCCGATCTGGACAAACCAATATCAACCATTATTGATTCCAGGATGACGGAATCCGGGGGTTCTTTCGTGGAGCGGGTTTACGAATTATGCGTAAAGCCATTAGTACCTCCATTTCGTGGACAGTATATGAAGAAATTGTTAGGTGGGATCTTTGGCATATGGGAGACTCCAATGGGTGAGAGTACCCCACGACGACTTGGATTCATGCCGCGGGGAAGATCATGGCAAAGCGATGATTACGCTCTGCTGCTTCCTATTCTTCTAGTTAACGCATTTGTATCCATTATCTCTGACACTACCTTGTAGAATAAAGCCGAGAAGTTTAAGTTTTGTTTGTGTGTATACTCGAATAATAAATATGATTAGGCTAGTAAACAACGCACCTTGCTATGACTATTGCTAATGTCTAGTGGTTAGATATGATGTAGAAGCCTGAAACACAATTGTAATGACAGTGAATCAAACCAACTCCGTGCCTAAAACCTAAGCCGTTAACAATAAGAATAGGGTAAAAGACGAAAATGGAAGCTCTAGAGCGGTTGTCCCAAGCCACTTTCCCCAGAGTTTGGACAATGAATTTTATCAATATGGCACAATACATTTCTATTTACCGCTTGCGTCCTGCTCTTTGTTTATGGTTGTGCTTTTTTTCTTTGTTTGTGTTTATGAAGGCTATCGTGCCTAACACACCACCTTCTTCGCTTTTCCGTTACGTTTTGAGCACAAGGCTAACGGTTTGAGCATCACTCTTTACAAACTAGTGCCTCTCCTTTTTCGGCTCTTTTTCTATTTTGTTTGGTTTCAATGCGTAGCTAGCGGCTGTGGTTAGATACCATGTCTTGTGTAATGTTAATTATGACTTTATGCTCCTCCTCTGACTTTTTGTAACGACCTTCGTTTTTGTTTTTTAGTGACTACCAGTACTTATTATAGCGGAATTCGACCTTACAAGTGCTGCTTCAAACCAGCGAGTGGTTCCCCTTTCTCAACACGTTATTGTACATACATTTTGCTCCCCGATTGGTAGGCTTGCATTTACTAGACGGTAATTCCTCATGAATTTTTGGTTCCAGTTAGTGTTGGTTTCCTTTGGCGTCGGCTATTTAACGAGACATTTGGACCTACTCACCATTACCCGTGACATTATTCACGATCTACCCGCGACGTCACACAAACCGCTGTTGCTGGGGTGCTTTTGTGGATTAACGGTGGTTTTCCTAGTAATCTTGTGGCCGCTAGAGCGTATCGCCGAGTACGAGCACCAATCCACATCCGAGTGCTCCTACCGAACATCAGCCCGTGAACATCTCCGTCGACGGGGCAGTTTTTGAAAAATATAAAAAAGGAGTAAAAAAACCAGGGGCAACCGTTAGCACACCCTTCAACACGCCTACACATACACTACTCACTGCAATAAAGCTCGTCAGCGGGTAATTATATTGTATTATCGAGTGTCATGTCTCCGGAACGCGGTTCCTCTAGGTCCACTCGTCCAGTGAAGTTGTTTTGGCCACGAATTCCTTTACCCAGCGCGACACATGGATCAGCCCCGGCATGGTTGGTGGGTTGGAAAACAGGCCAGGACGTATTTCGCATATGTCAAGTGGTGCTCAATGTGGAATATCCACGGTTACAACGGGCCTTGGCTGATGTCGCCACGCATAGTTTGTTTCGCGATATCGATGTCACCCCACCCGTGATCCTCGGCACGTTGAGGTGTCGATCAGGAACCGAACCGTTACCAAGTTTACCTAAGGGTAGGTTCGAGGCCGATAGTCCACTTCACCTTTGGTATGTCAAGGACGGCTCCCTAGGTCTGAGGTCAAGTCTCGACTATCCACTAATAAATGATCCGCGGCGGTTGATGGTGATCTTATTTAATCCAGAGATGATTAATTTTTCGTTTCATTTGGCCATCCAGCCCATGATTCTCGATATTACTACAACCACTACACCGTATCTCTTAAACAATCGTAAATCTCAATCCCTAAACGGGTGGGTACACCCTACTGATACCAGTACTTTACCATCTCCCAAGACCCAATCTTCTTTCCCAGAGAGTCCCACCACGGCCTCTTCGGGTGATACCGCACCTTTGTCACTGCAAGCAGGGTTAGGACAGCAGGTGTATTTAGCCATGTTGCAATCGCTGTCCGGTACCGATGAGAATTCCCAATTGCCGAAAGATTCCCACCTCAATACGATCATCCGGGAAGTGAACTCTGCGTCGACCATGGAGTCCTTGCTTGCACATGCCCTTTGCGACAGGAATAGTAGTTGGTCATTTATATTCAAACTGTGGGTGAGGTTATTTCCCGGAAATCATACTCTTTCCCTATCTTCAGCTTCCTCTGATCTACCATCGTCATCATCACCGTTGGCCAGCTCCAGTCACCTAGCCGATAACCAACCATCAACTGACCAAGTAAACGAATCCACGGGTGTTCCACCGCCTGCCTTGCCCCAGCGATCGTCGTTGTGGCAGCAGCTCAACGTCTTTTACCATCTGGTGACTGTACACATACTGCTCTACAGTTGGGTACTGGTACGGATGTTGTCTGAGCTATTGCTAAAGATACTAAATTTCCGTTTTCGACGCTTTATGCTGAAACGATCCATTGCCATTGGACAACAAATCGATTTTCGACTCCATCAGATCACCAATACCCCTTGGCACTACATTATGCTACGAAGACGCTATTGGCATGACCCCTGTCGTCGGACAGCGCTCTACGTTAATTTTTACAACCACCTCTGGCAGATTCTGGGGGATATTTTCATTGGGTTACTAGTGCGTCAAATTATTCTCGAGCACGCCCCAACGATTACAAACGTCATTCATAGTCGATTACATTATTACGCCGTTACATCCTTGGAATCAATGATTGAATGGTTGATGGGTTGGCCCGCGGGGATGAAGTTGAATCCGCAACTGGACCCTTTTCTAGGGGAACTGTTTTTATGGCTGATTCGATTATGGACAGAGTTGATCCACCCGGCTAAACCGGTCACGCTGTTTCTGGTGCAACTGATCGGGAGGTGCGGTATCTTAGGTGCGTCTATTCAGGTGGCTCTCCTGTCCGACTACATTTCCATTGTAACTTTACACATTTACTGGTTTTATGCAGTAGCGGCGCGGATTTATCACTGGCAATTGTCTATTTTGTACTCTTTGATGAACTTGTTTCGAGGGCGACGCATTAATCCGCTACGTTGTCGGGTGGATTCGTGCAATTACGAACTGGATCAGCTGTTACTCGGTACCATTCTGTTCTCGTTGGTGTTTTTCCTGTTTCCCACCATTGCTGTGTATTACCTAACGTTTGCGATCAGTAGAGTGGGAATCATTGTTATCCAAGGTGCCCTAGAAATGATCATGGCGGCATTAAATCATTTCCCGTTCTTTGCCCTCGTGTTGAGATTATTACTACCTCGTAAATTTCCCGGCGGCGTGAAACTTGTTGTAACGGACGTTTCTCAGGTGTGGGCTTCCCGACTTATATGGTACCAACCTTGGACTTGGTGTAAAGCCCTATCCGGTGGTCACAGTGTGCTGTCATCAAAATCGGAATCAACAACGTCGGGGTCAAGCACCGCCAGTGCCAGTACAATAGTTGATAAGACGGTTTACCTGTCCCTTTCCAACAATCCTTTACCCGTATCAGCAGTGTTTTTCGAATATCTCCAGTTGTGGCGTCAACTAGGCGTGCAGTATTTTGGTTTCTCAATCATGCGGTGTTTTATCACTGGTGAATTAATCCGACCAGTGCCTCGCCTTCAGTATGCCACTTTTCCGGATACGAGACCCAATTTTGATACTCTTCGACAGCAACTTACATCCCATGCTACATCAAGCTCCTAACAAGTATGCTAATGCAAAATATTGGTAACCCCCCCTTGTATAACCTCCACCTCGCTCCTATTATTGACGAGTGTGTCACCCACTTTTTTATTTCATTGATTTTTGAAACCGTAATGTTTATTTATGACACTAGAAGAAAGAGGAACAACAAAATTACTTATATGCTCACGAACAAATACGAAACAACGGGGTTAACTGTTGGATGCACATTTCGAACGAATACGCAGTGTTACAACAAAAAAAGGATGCATGTTGATACCAATTAATGAATATAAATCAACGGCTGTACATGGTATATAAATATATAAAATGAAAGGGCTCATACCGAACAAGGATATCATATCAAAAATAAAGACAGAGTGGCATATCGGGAACACATAATAGGAAATAAGACACCATTCCGCTGGCTAAATTCATATTCGAAAAACACTTCAAGTCGTAGTTACTAACTTGACGCGCTTTACAAAGGAAAGAAGAGAAGAACAGCATGGAGGGTGGAGCTAATACAAGGAATCGCCCGTGTTCTGTAATAGGGCCTGTCCCATCTGCTCATACCTTTTAATATAAGCAAAACTACAACCGGCATCACACACACTCACGGCCAGCTGTCGGAGATGGGCCAAATGATGAATTAGGGCAGTACGAGCTGCGGAAAGGTCGACAGGAGAGGAAGTTTCCCTTACTGGTTCTTCATCAGGCGTATCACCGACTGACTCTTTTGATACTACTGCGATGGTTCGGGACACTGCAGCTTCCGCGTCTCCAGTATCTTGCGCCAGCTTGGTATGGTGGTCGGTTTCCTCGGTGCTGATTCCTGCTTGACTATGCACCAAGCATTGATAACGGGCATCCACCAGTAAGTTACTCACCAAGAATTCCAAATGCCGTTCAATGTCGCAAGTGTACTGATAGAGGACACGCACAGCACGGTTGTTGGCCGGTCGTCTTTTGGACATCACCGGGAGACCACTTCCCACCAACGCAAACCGCTGGTTCTTGGCGGCAGGTGAAAAAACGGACTGGTCCTCATTTACGATACGGCACGAACTGGAGGAAACTCCCCCACCAGCACCAGAAAGTGCCGCCGAATGACAATTGCGTTGCATAGTTGCAGAGTATCCACGCGTTGCTGGAGCACTACTGTAACTTCTACGATTGTTCGGGGAAGTACACAACGACACCAATAACGACGACAGACCCACACCATGGGTTTGGTTGACCATAATGGTGGACAGGCTAGGGTCGACGGCCTGACGCAAAGCCGCGGTGTGATTATTACCCAAATGGACATCAAGGTCAACGGGGTTGGATAGCATACCCGATTTGTCTTCCAAACTCCCAGTCATGGCAGTGTCCCAAATGTAGGCCTCGAGGCTTCGTCGTTGCTTTCGACGCAATGCCACCATATTGGCCACGCACAGCGCCTGATGATATTGACCGGCCTCCACCAGCACCGCTGGCAGAATGGACAAATAGAGCATCTCCAAGGTAATACACGCGTACTGCCGCTCCACAGCATCTAGACCGGTTTCCCCTGACATGTGCTGGCGCATAATCCGTTGCGTCAATCGTAAAGTCTGCCGGAGACAGACCTCCCGTTCTGCCGTTCGTTGGCGTCTATGGGCCATTACGGCTAGCGCCAAATACAGATACCATTGCAGCAATAACGGGGCTGCGGTGAGTCCACCACTCCGGCTTACCGACTCCTGGATGATATCTTCAGGGTGATCCATCAGGTTAGTATCCAACTGTTTTACGTTGGCTAATAGGTTAGTCAGTTGCTGGTAACCAGTGGCGTCATGAGTAAATTGACGCAGTAGTAGCTGAATCTGGTTCAATGTAAACAAGTGGGTGAGGGTGGCCATGGGGTTGATAGGGCTTCGGCCAAACACCAGCTGTAATCTTGGCCATTCCACCGTGTAGGCACTGCAACGGGTAAAGGGTTTCCATTCACCTTCCAAAAAGTATTCACAAGCACCTGGTGATTTGAAAAGCCACTGCCACCGATCGTCGAGTGCTTCCCGATCCAAGTGTTGGGCCAAGGCCCCTGTACTGGGGATAGGCAAGGGCGAAGCGCTACGATCCGCTGCGCTAAGCTCACTGCTTTTTACCGCCCAATTCCACATACGCCTCAATAATAAGTTACGTATATAACGAATACGCACAGACTTGTGCACGTGCATGGCGGCCACAATCCACGACCGGGCTAGCGAATAGTTGGGGGTGGTGGAACCCAAGCTGAAAGAGCGGAGCCAGGCATGGACTTTCATCAAGCTCGGAAGGGCCACATCCTCGTGGAATAGTTGGAACTCACTTAAACGGAGCCATAACAAGGATAACTCCAGTGAGTTCTTCTCCGGTAAACAGGCCTGCGGGGCCACTAAGCGGAGCAACTCACCTCCGATACGAAGACATATCGAGCGGTAAGACCGAGGAAGTGGAGTGTTGTTCAATTCCTCGATATCGTTCATGATTTTCTCATGCACTGATCCGATAAGGGTCTTGACAACACTGCGCCGCGAGCGACGTCGATGGGATCGGGAGGTGTGTTCATTGACAGCCTCCTGGCCGTCAAGCGTCTTTGGTGTATCTTTAAGTACGTTCAACTCAGACACCATGTTCGAAGAGCCCGTAGTAGACGATAGGATCTGAGTTCGGTTGAATTCTTCCTCTTCCCCTGAGAGAGAAGTATCCCCTCGTACTGCTCCCACTCCGGTCAAGGAAGCCGCCAACGTGGAAGACCAGGTACCGTAGCGTGCTTTCCAATACCGCTGGTTTTTAGACCGACGCTGAGGGCCGAACCAATCGTCGTAGAACAATAACCCCAATAGGCAGGTGGCAAATACGAAAAAGCGGATCCACGATAGTAGGTCTGATGCACTGAACACGTGACCAATGGACCGCGCCCAGAAGGAGTTACGAAGGGTACCGAACATGGGGAAGGCGGACAGCGTACGGTGATGGGTACTTTCCTGGCCACTGTGAGAGATTGGCGAGCCCGGTAAACTAAAGAAACTGGCACACAGGAAAACACCCATCAGGGCCCGTAGGGGCAACCCGGTGCCAGAATGGGTGGTAGTCCCTGGCCGGACACGACCTTCCCTTGGTTCTGCGGGGCTGGAGGACGAATCCGAATCGCTGGCCGCTGAGGTACCCACTGTCATAGATGATGGGGGAGACGCATTTGAGAGTGGGGACACCATATCGGGTGACATCACGTTAGACTGTGTCACTGTGTCCCCTTCGTCGTCGTCCACGGCCTCTCCGGGTGGGGAAGACGATTGAAGCAAGTCTTCGTTCTGTTCACGTTTGGCATCCTCAATATAAACCTCTGCTTCCTTCTGGGCCTGACGCTCAATAAGTTGAAGTAACTCCACACCATTGGCCACATTTTCCATGACCAGCTGACGTAGCGTATCGTGCTCTCGGCGAAGATAATAATTGGTCTTGCGCAAATGCCAGACGTATTCGGTCGCCTTGCGTAGAATAGTGGCTTTGTTAAGCTTGTTGGCCGGGGCGATACCGTCCACCTCTTTGGGCAAACTTCTGGTATTTTTAAGGGTTTTACTCTCCCGGCCCAACGATTGACGGCTATCCCCCGGCTGAAGGGAGAGTGCCGCTAAATTCTCCTCGTCCTTTGCCTGTTGGGTTTGTACCAAGGCCGGAATGGAATCCTTGAGTTCCCGAATACGGTCGTTGATGTTGTTACGGTACCGACGTTCAATGGCATTATGGGCAATACGACGCTGGTTCTTCACGGGGGGATTGCCAGGGCCGGGGCGTTTCAAATCCCGTTGTGGCAAAGGGGAGGAGGGCAACAGCAACGTAGAAGCGGAATTGGACGAGTGCAAATGATGGAGTGGGACTTTTGATGTTATATTAGGGTTCGTATCTAACGCTGCGGAGATAGGAATGGGGATGGTAGGTGGATGTGGAGTAATCGTCTTCAGGTTCCACAGATTATTAAATGAACGCTGCTGAGGGCTCGTTTTACCCGTGGTGACTGGGGGAGGTGAACCCGATGAATGTGAAGGGGACTGAGGTGGTGACAGCGGAGTTTGTCGCTTCCGGGACCGTTTAGACCTTCCGGTAGAATTAATTCTGGTGGATTTTGTCGAGGTCTGGGTGGTAGAAGCCTTGCGTGGTTTCTTCGTTTCCGGCTTAGATTGACCTTCTGATTTCTGCGTTGCGCCGGACATGCCCGGGTTTGGCCGTTTGGGCTTGGCAGTGGTGGGGGAACACGGAGACATACTCGGGATACCTGCCGGTATTGTCGTTGAATGTGAATAGAACATGTCGGGAGGCGCACCCGCTAGAGTTGTTGTGGGTGTAGATTGCGTTTTGTGGTTGCCTGACACAATATACAACATGGCCTGGGATACCATGCCGCCGGTGGAGCCCAGTTCGGATGGTTCAAATAGCTTGTGCGCCTGCAATAAATCGGTCGGTGTGGTTTGCAAAGTGGCCATTGCCAGGGGGGACAGGTTGGCACTTGTGTAAGCTGTAGCACCCGAAATACTCTCGGGAGTTCCCAAGATGTTGGGAGTGGTTGCAGAGAACAATCCTGGTGTATTACTCGTACAGGAAGTGAGAAGTTCGTCCATTGTGGTAGGCACGTTGCTAAACCCTGGAGTGGTGGGTGTCAGCATAAAATCGAATGTGGGGCTAGTGGCCAGTGTCAGGTGACTCGACGTGGCGTCACCGGACACCGGGGTCCTTGAAAATCCCAGGTCGTTGGAAGGAGATGACAGTAACGGGTTGGAAGCCCCCGTAGTGAACGCTTCCAACAATGCATTGTCGGCAGCGGGAGTAACCAGGGGAGTACCGGTGGACTGAGAGGCCCGACACATTGCTTCGACGATATCGGCATAAGTTTGAAATTCGGAACTCTCTAGAAAAGAGGGTTGGATCTGCAAGTCCATATTTAGTAGAAAGCGGTTAGCGTCGTCCATAGTGGTGTTGGCGAGAGTGGCACTATCGCCTGGTAGACGCACAATGGTTGGGTCAAGACCAAGTTCCTCGTGGAGACCAGCCTGATGACCGATCATTTGCTAAAGCAAACTAAGGGGACAATATAGATAGGGCCACCTATGCCTCAGGGTAAAAATTCGGCTACTGTTGTAGAGTCAGTGACCGACAAAGACAAAGAAATGACAAGCAAACCGGGGTGCGCAGAAAAAAAACGAAATATGGAACAAGGGAGATAAACACTGGGAACACTCGAGACTTTTCTAAGCCAAGACAGTGTGTGAAGAACGTAATAACCTCGAGGCAATATTAAAGCCTCGCTGAAGAAGGAACGGTGAGCAGTGGGTTAGATAGTTCCTCTTCACACTCTTGACAACACTTGGTAGACTACAATAAAAAGAGTGTAAGTGGGTTCCTGAAGGGGGGAGAGAAAATAAAAGTACGACTTGGTCAATATTCCCTGCAAAATAAGAAAAAGCAAGAAAGAAAACAAAGGCAAATAACTGGGAAAACGTGGTGAATAAATAAGCCAAGCGACATAATAAGGGTGATAAGTACGGAATCAAGGACAACGATGACACAGCTCACAGGAGGTCGTCTCTATATGCGCAGTAATGATGCCAAGCAATCCGTTGCCATCGTTGTTCAAGCGGAAATTGTTTCATTCTTTCGTTTGAATTTATTAAAAGCAACTCCCCAATCAATTCGTGACTATACACTGACCAAAGGAACACATCTACCACAACCATTTGAGGATCTGCCAGCCTAGGCTGGTTTTTCTTGCCCCCTATTAGCCGTAAATTGACCCACACGCTTGAGTCATGCCATCTCACCAAAGGAACGGGGAGGTTCATCGTTGAGTGAGTGGTCCCTTGTGGTGCACGCTAATTGGTGCGTCAGACATCAGCCCACGACCGTGGTCATTCGACGACGTCATTGGTAGGTTAGTGGAAAGGGAACATCAGCCTTGCGGTAATAGACATGTGTTCTTAATTATAAGCACGTGACTCAATCGGGGATATGCTGGGAAAAGAATGTACGGTGGGGTGCAGCAATAGTGTGAATAACAATGTGGGGGTTAGGATTGGTAAAAGCCAGGGGAAGGGTTTGCGACACATTACAATTACATGTACTCCTGGCCCCTTAGTGAGAACGCGTTAGTGGCTAAAATATGGGGGGGGGGGGGTCAGGAACACTAATGGGGTAATGTTTGTAGTGGATCTCTCCAACTTTTTCCTTTTATTTTTTTTCCTCTCACTTTGGTGAATAGGACCAAATCCGGAAAAGGCGGTCTGGTGTATATAACCAATACAGCTCTTACTTGCTCTTTCTCTCCCTGATGGCTTCTTATTCAGCTTTGGTTGGTGGGGAGAAAAAAATAGAGGACACGCTTGCCATTATTAGGCAACTTCTGCTGAATAATTTTTCTTTCTATTTATTTTGTGAGGGTTTGGAAATACGGAATTGTCCCTGGCCGTTTCGTCTACGCAGTGGTGCTAAATTTATTTGTGGCATTTCTTATTGTGCGACTCGAAGGCTTTGGGGATAAGAGCGTCATTTCGTGTGACCTTTTGTTTACTAAACAACCCCACTCTCCGTTCAGCTATTCCGTTGAGACGTCATTCACCCCCCTTTCGCGTATTAAACCCCGTTAACCGAGACTTACGACTCGTCTCAGCAATTCTCAAAAGTACTGACGACATTATACAAATACAAATTCACGCACATATACCTTCTCTTTCCTGTGCTAGCCCGTCAGTTTCTTCTAATACGTTAATGGTACCTGTGCTCACTCGAGAGCTGCTTCTGCCT
This sequence comes from Dispira simplex, assembly GCA_027478255.1. Lineage (NCBI taxonomy): Eukaryota > Fungi > Kickxellomycota > Dimargaritomycetes > Dimargaritales > Dimargaritaceae > Dispira > Dispira simplex. Next base: position 9,524 of record JAOPJG010000009.1, on the reverse strand, counting down.
TGTGTATCGTATCTCTGACCCCATCCAGTCTATTCACCATGCCCAGTCACCTTTTGCTTCATTCGGGAAAAGTCGAGTTTTACTCGACGTCGGGCGTTCTGCAAGGTCTACTATCTGTCGACACGGATAGTATCGTTTTTAAAGACGAAACGCGTACTCGCTCCTTACTCACTGGACGTAAGATAGCGGCAGGATCACATCCGCTCGTCCCGATACCACTGTACTCGGTATTCGGTGTCAGCTTATCCCCTTCGCCTCATGTCAAGATCAAATCCTTTGCAGATGCACTGCCCTTTTTGGAAATCTCGAAATCGACTCATTTTACCATATACGCTCTTTATTTACAACGTGGCAAGAAGCCCCAGTTTGAACCTTGGACTTTCCGATGTGCTAGTAGTAATGAAGCCAAATACTGGGTCGATACCTTATTCGCTGCCAGTCGCGGGGCCCGGGTGGAAGACACGTTGTCTACGCAGCGTTTTTGTATTTTGGCCAATCCACATGGTGGCACTCAAAAGGCCCCGATTTTGTTCGAACGGGTCGTAAAGCCCATGTGCGCTCTCGCTCGGGTAAAGGTGGAATTTTACGAGACTACCCATGCCGATTTTGCCTATGATTTCGGGCAGACAATCCATGCCCAACGATATACCACCATCGCCACGCTTAGCGGGGACGGTTTGTTACACCAACTGATCAACGGTATCATGTCCCGTATGGATTGGCAAGAGGCCATCAAAGTTCCCCTGGGAATCCTACCGGGGGGAACTTGCAACGGTTTGGCCAAATCTTTGGATATGGGTTCGTTGGAATCCGCTACTTTGTCCCTTGTCAAAGGACGCACCCATGCCATGGATATTATGGCTCTATCACGACCCGATGGTAGTATAACGTATGGTCATTTGAATCTTCTGTGGGGGATTATGGCCGATATTGATATCGAGTCGGAAAAACTGCGTTGGGCAGGGCCCTTGCGGATGAATCTGTGGGGCATGGTACGTTGGCTACAGTTGCGACGCTATCCCGGACGATTACACCTGTTACCGGCGGAGATAGATCCCGCTACTGGTCAAGTAGTGGGCGCAACACCGGTAAGATCTACTCTACATAGTGTTCCCGATCGGTTCAAATTACCGGAGATGCGGTTTGACGAGGGTAACGATTCCACCGCGTTCAGTGCTAATATTCTGGGTCAAACCATCCTGCAGGACTCTGATAGCAGTCCAAATGATCCTGTTTCTCAATTTCCGGCCAGTCAGCTGTCTACTCATCAGTTACCTACTGCTCCTAAATCTAACCTTTCCCGGCGGGACCGCAAGTCCTTTGCCCCAACCCCTGGTGGTCGACGAAGTGTATATTTTAACGCCAAGTCACTTCTTCCTAAACCTGGAGGCGAATTCGCCCCGGATGTGGTATTCCCCGTCACTGCTCCTTTGCCCGCTCCTTGGCGAATGGTCAATGGCCCTTTTATAAACATCACGGCCACTAACGTGCCTTGGATCTCCCATGATTATATGGCTTCCCCTTTTGCTCGTCTCAATGACGGGGCCTTTGACGTGGTGTGGTGTCAGGACATTCCCCGGGGGAAAGTGTTGCAGTACTTGGTGGATTCCGTCGCCAGCGTCAAGCAACTCAATGCGGGGTATTACCAGCATTGTAAAGTTCGCGCTATTATTCTGGAGCCCTTGGGTGGTAAGGGCGGATCGTCCGCGTCATCACCTAATGTGACCCCTACGCTGGGGTCAGGGTCAACTAATGACCAATCTATAGGAGAGTCATCCCGTGGAACTCTGATATCCACCACCACCGCTACTGGCAATGGGGATGTAGGAGGTGGTAATTCTCGATTCCCAACCGGGCAAGTACAATGTACGGACGATGGAAAGGTCCTACACCCTGGTTCACCCGAAGCGACTACGGTCACAAAGGGTCCGAATAATAACCCTACGGAAGTGACCATTGGTGAACCACTTACTACTTCGGACTATATCATCGCCCCCAAGAAATCCAAGGGACAAAATACCTTGAAACGTTCTAAGAGTTTACGAGTGATCGGATCCCGTGCCTGGCGGATGCGCCTTTCGTTTTACGGCAATGGTAATGAAGATAATAACAAGGCCAAGTCGGCCAATGCGCCAACAAGCCCGCCCAAAGACGCACCCGTTGATCAGGGGCGTAAAATTTTTGGGTATACTCGTCGTGTTAAATCGGTAGCTGTGAATAACGATTTGGCTAGTAAACTTGCCTCTGGGGCGGTTAATGAGGAAACCGCAGGAGCCCTACTGGGTTCTCCTGGGGCGGAATCTTCAGGTGAACACACAGCCTCTTTCCCTACTTCACCCAAACCCAAGAGCAAAAATCGATGGGTGAAGCCGTTGAACTTCCTCTTGAAACCGACCAGTTCTGCGTCCTCCCCGAGTACCTCTGAGTCTACTGATGTGACGACATTGGTGGCTTTACGTAGCCCTGCCCCCGAAAATGGTAAACCCACAGATAGTTCCCTATCCTCACACCCAGTGGGCACTTCAACGGTGGCTGCCACCAAAGAACCCTTGACTTTAGACACTGCTCCCCGTCGGAGTTCACCAGATGCCTTGGCAAGCTCTAGGCAACGCACCCTTTCCTCTCCGTCCCTTCGTACTACTCCACCATTATCAGCATCATCAGTACCGCCTAGACCGGTAGGAGTAGCATCACTGGCCAAACCCTCCTGTGACTCATTACATTCGCCCACGCCACCGTCCACTTCGCTGGCGCTGGAGGGTGGAACCCAGTCCCCTAAAAGCTACTCGGGTATTTTGGACATTGATGGGGAGGAAATTCCCTGTGGACCGGTCAAACTTGAGTGTATTCCGGGTCTGATTACCTTTGTGATTCCGGCGTGGTATAGTGAAACCAAGTACATTCGGGAGTATGGCAACCTGCAAGCCAACGCTATGTGTACACCAGCCTCGCAGGGCTTGGTTACTGGCCGTCCCGTGTCTACCTTATCCACCGGAGCCGACCAAAACTCACCAGCTTATTTGGTCACCGAAGGTTTACCGGTGACGATGGGCAACCAAATAGAACCCATCGACCCTGCGCTGGACCTTGCAACAGATACCTCGCGGGCACCTTTGTCGCTCTCCACTAGTGCTACTTTGGGTGAAATCACCGCCGTTGATCATAACCAAGGGACACGTTTTCGGGGGGCGTCGCTACCATTGAGTCCTCCACCAACTTCCCCAAACAAACTCTCGGCCTTTCCCGCCATTACTCGTCAGCAGTTGCGCCAACAGCGTCTGCTTAAGTATGCGTACGGTGACCCCAATACCACTCCTAGTGAACTCTCCCGTGCTTCGTCTTGCACCAGTTTAGGATCATTTGCGGTCTAATGTCAATATGGGGGGGGGGAAGTTACTATCTTGGTATGCCCTTTCGTTTAATGTTCTTATGATTTGGGGCTTGAAACGTTGGTTTTTTTATTACTATTCGTTGATCTGATGTGTTTTGATATCATGTTGGGATATAGGTGATCATAATTTAATGTCTCTGTACTTGGGGTTGGTGGTGAGTGTAACTCGTTTTGTTTTATGATATTGTTTCCCCTTTTTTCACTTTATTCTCTTTGGCTACATTTCGTTTTAAAACATTATGTAGCGATCTCGTAATTTTATATAGTCATTAAATATTACACAGAACGACGTCGTTGGACGATGATAAAGTGTCAGAAATGATGAACACCGGCATACGCTAAGTTTTCTTTTGTTGTTGGATGACAACTGAATTACAACACCGCTGTATTTGAGGGTAGATAAATGAGATGTATATTTTATTGCCTCAGTAGATCCTAGGTTATCATTCTTCTGTTGGACGGTACTGCTAATTCCACTAGAAAGGTAGATAAGCACACACAAAAATTATCAAAAATAACAACACCTTTTGGGAGTGTTGTAAAGAAATGTAAATGGAAAAAAAGTGTGGTGATTCGTGTAATAAAGAAGTGGAGGGCCAATTTAGTCCTGGTCAAGTAAATGGGCGTAATCTTCCATTGAAGCCACCAACGGCAAGTCGGCCAATTTGATTTTCTTATGGCCTTTCCCTTTAGGCTGGGTCTTGAGCAAGGAAGAAATATAGACGGCGGATTTTGACACGGTTCGTTTCTTACGTTTACCAGAAGTGACGTTGGATTCCACTGGCAAGTCGTCATCATCATCATCGAATTCTTCTCCTTCCTCCTCACCTTCGTAGCTAAATTCGGGAGCGGAGACGAATTCGTCACTTTCTTCGCCGTCGGATCCGGCCTTGAGTAACTGGTTGTCAAAGTCTTCCTCGATATCGCGACCGAGTTCTTCATCATCTTGCAAAGCGTGAAGCAATTCTGCTTCTTCGTCATCGTCTTCACCTTGGGAACCATCGACACTAAATACTTCGTTATCTTCCAAATCACCGAGTTCGGGCATACCCTTTTTCATCGCTTTCCAGATTTCACTTTCGTCGACGTCTTCCAAATCACCAAATTCGCCATCATCGTCCTCCGCCTCGTCCATTGACCCAAATTCGCTCTGTTCCCCAACGTCATCATCATAATCATTTGAATCCTTCTTAACCTCGGCAGTTTCCTTACGAGCCTGCGAACGCTCCTTTTTTTGAATATGGTAAGCGTGCAAGAATTCCTCGTCAGCTGGGAAACCCGAAGCCCCGTGCAACTTTTTGTTGGGCACACCCCACTGGACACCGGTAAACACCTTTTTACTTACGATGTAATTGGCATCCCCACTCTTACGCGGATTAATTTCGTCCACACGCGGCTGCATAAGAGACTGGCCCTTGAATTTGACGGGGTTCTTTTTGGGATTACGGAAAACAAACTTGTCCAAGAAGTTGTGGAGGGAGAAATTGTGCAAGTTGGGAGTGGCATCCACTAGGAAATCCATGCTTAGTAATCTAGAAGCGTAGAGTCGGACCGAAGGGTGAAAATGTTGGGTGAAGGGGAGGAGTTCCCATAGACAGGTGATTTCGGCTAGGGCGTACCGTGGATCCCGCTTAACCGGATCGTATTTTTCCGAAATGTTGGTAGCAGTGGGAACTGAGTCGGGCTGCACATCTGCATCTGCATCATTTTCGTCTTCGCCATCTGCCTTCTCCGATGCATCGACCATCGCCTGTGTTTCCGCGGTTACCTCTTCTTCGGCATCCGATATTACATCGTCAAAGTGTTCTTCTCCGTCATTATCTTCAGGCTGGTTAATCATACCGTGTAAAGGAGGCCGAGATGACATGACTTTACCCACTACGAATAACAAACCACACACCATGGGCACGTCGTGGAAAGTGGCAATTTGCAACATGCGCTTTACAAAGGCCATGACTCGCGGAGAGGACGGATCGGTACTAAGACTTTTGAGTAGAACATTGAGGAACATAACCTGCTTGGACGACAATACCAAACGGAAATCGAGCATGGCTTCGTAGAGTACCCGGTAAAAACGGTCTTTGAGGGCCACCTTGACCTGGGACATTTGGTATAAAAGGACAAATGCCTGAATTACCGTATTGAAATTACGGAAATGAACCAAACGGAACAGCATTTCCACGTATTCGTCAAAGGCATGGTTATCGAGGTTTGCAAAGGGTAAACTACGGTTCACTCCTGTGAGAATGGCCGCCAGGAGTTTGGAATATTCGTTTTCTATCCGCTCCAGATCTTCCTTTTGTTTCTCGATACGTTTCTTGGCCTGACGGGCCAAAAGTTGACCGCAACGCTTATCCTGCTCCTGCCGCTTTTGGCGTCCCTCGTCGGGCAGATTACGCCAACGGGGTTTCTTCTTCTTGTTCTTTTTTTTCAAAGCATCGCGGGATTCTTGCTTATCTCCTTTGCCTTCGTCTTCACTGGGTTCACTATCGAATACCACGTGGTTAGGGTTGTCCTTTACCGCGGTGGTTTCCGTGTCTTCCACTTCTTTGGTTTTCTCTTCGGTGGCAGTCAGTACCTTGTGGAATACCCAAAAGTAGACCCCCGTGAGTTTGTTAGCCACATCCCGGTCTCCATAATTGAGCACAATCTGGTTCAACGTGATCATGGCGTAATAGATGGCCCGATCGGTGGTGGAAGGATGTAGCACCAGGTCTTCGATGGCGCCAATGACTACCAGACGCATAGCAGCGTGTTCGTCTAGTAATTGTAAAATTAAAAAGGACGCCTTGGCCGCCACTTTGCGTTCGCTGTCCCCGAGTTTGTTCACCAGCAGTCGTAGTAAATTGGCCTCCTGTTCGGGTTTGGCTGCCAATAATTCCTGGGTGATGGTCAGGGCACTGCGTTTAATAGCAAACAGTGGGTCAAAGGCCTGAACTTCCAAAGCCTGGATGAATTGATAATAAGCCTTCTTCAAAAGGTCTTCATAGTGCCACAGGATGAGATGTACGGGGCGCACCCCGGAATGACCAAGGGGCTGATCCCGAAAGTAGCGCAGTTTACGATCGGGTAACAAGTTGTTGGTCAATAAATCCTTGATACTGGAGATAGCCATGGAGGACTCCCGACGGTTCTTACGACTGGTGCCATTGAGAAGGAATTGGAAGGACCGCCACGTGTGTAACGGAGATTCCTGGACTAACAGGGTAAACGCCGACATTTTATCGCTTAAGGTACCGGATTGCATAACCGATGATAAAAAGCTCTGGTTCCCTTGCGAGGTGCCAGCCTGGTTCTTGGTGCCAAACGCAGCGCATTCTTCTTTGTATAGAGCCTCAGCCTGGCGGTGCAGGTTTTCAATTTCGGTATCGCTGAGTACGGGCAAAGAATCATCGATGGGCAGTTCCGGGGCGGTGTATTCGTACCACCGGGGTGTGGCAGGGATGAGTATTTTATGGGCCGCCTTGCCACGAGTGATCTGTTGAGTCACACTAGGTTGAAACGGTTGAGTTTTGGCTTTGGGTGCGGGTTTAGTTTTTCTCTGCTTGGGTTCGGAACGAGGCGGTGGTACATCATCCTCCTCGGCGCTGGGGATGTCTTCTAAATCACTGTCGTCAGAAGGCAGTTGCACCTTATCCAGGCCCTGACCGGTGCTCATTTCGGGCTTGATACCCAGCGACATGATCATGGACTGGACGTCATTTGCGAAGACGTTTTCTTTGGTAGACTGTTGCTCAAGCTACCGTCCCGAATGATCAGGATACCAAGAAGAGTTCCGCGTCGGATAATATTCGAGCAGAATAGTGGCACGCATAATAATAAAGTTAGTCTCGTTAGGAAATTATACCTTGGGCCATCGTTATTAAGTCCGGGAGTTACGAGTGTGTACTTGTGCCAAGGGGGCTTATAAACCCGGTCTTGGTAAATTCTGCGCAATGGGTGTCAAAATTTCGGTATTGTCGACTTACCTTTTGTTTGGTCCGTTTGGAAGTCTTCTTGTCCTTACTTTGGGGTTTGACCTTTTTGCTTTTCTTTTCTTTCTTATCCCTTTTGTCAGCCATGGTTCTCTATGCCCGACGATTGGGCTAGGAATTGAGTAATACCAACGAGTCTCGGTGAAGGGTTCGTGATCTCTTACGAAAACCGTACAGCGTGATTTGCGAAATCGAGAAAATAGAAATAAAACAAGGCAATGCACACGTACAACCCTAACAAGGACCTGACGAAGAGCAGTCTATCCAATGAAGCACAGCGAAAATAAAATAAGACGAATTCCAGGCACAGACACGCACTACTGATTTTTTTTTGTAAAAAGTGTATTTTTTTTCTATTTACAGAAAACCTGCTGCCATTTTTTTTTGCTTTGGTGGGAGGTTGCCTCCAAAAAAAACATCCCATCTTGTATTAACCATTCGTCAATGTGGTGAAGACTAAATCGCTGTTTATCGAGATTTAATTTAGTTCACTTGCATTTGTTGCAGCTAAGCAACTGATACCTACCCACTAAATCCAGAGTAATGGCGCAACTTTGGAAGAATCAGGGGGGAAATGTAATTATTCCTTTAATAGTTTTGCATAATACAGACGATACCAGCCCGATATTCACAGCCTGCCCTTGACAACGCCATCCTTGATATACGAAGAGAGCGCATCCCTTGAATGAGGATACTACTATCTCAAGTCTGTATCTATCAGCAATACCAACATTGCAGTGTCTACCGAAGCCAATATTATTGTCTCGGTTCAGAGGACGTAAGCCCTAACGAGGTTGTCACAATGTCTGAGATTTTAATCCCAACTTTCTTTTATCACTAAAGTTTAATTTGTGTTATATTTTTATACAAGGAGCGGTAGACTAAGCTACACTTACCCCCCCCCCTCCCACTGAGTGTCTGGCTGTGGCTCCACAGCTGAATCACCCTTGTCCAACCATTCTCCTCTCTCTACTCCATTCTCAAACCTACTACTCTTGCTCGTTCTATTTTTATATTCCAACCTTTAATTAGCACAGGGCTGACTAGAGTGTTTCTACGGTTTATTGGTCGACGACGGCGTGGTTATGTATTCACGCTCTTTTCTGTTCTTTGGTTACCATTGACCATTTCCTGGTTATTGTCTTTACTTATCCGTGGGTGTGGCTATTTTTCCCCAGTTCGCCACAGCACCTGTTATTTGTTTTGACTCACTCACCCACCACACACACTCCGCCACCATTTCGAGAGTATTGAAGCTGTGCGTGTACGTTGTCCAACCATAATTCACCCATAATTTCTTTGCCCATGTCTAGACGAGGCTTTATACGGACCGCTTCCGATCCGACCGCTTCCCCTCGCTCGTCACGCGCGTCAAGCGGGGGATCTAACCCAGCCGTGCCTTTTACTTCATCACCATCCCAGCGTGCACCGACCGCCTCTACCTCGGATTTGCCCGAAATGACCACTTCCAAACAGTTATGGCGAAGGACCCAACACGAACTAAACAGGCTGGAACAATCACACCACTCGGGCAGCACATCTATGCAGCGTTTGCAACGGCTGAAACAGCAAATGGAGAGGGTGACGCAAAACCCCGAGACTGGTAAAAGGGGCGACGCAGGAGAGGCCCAAAAACAAAAACAGTTTGAGTTGGTCCAGACATTGGCCGAGGTGTATCAACAGGGCATTCAACAGGCCACCCAAGAACAGACCATCATTGAGAACGCCCTGGACACCCTTCGCCAACTGCAGCAATCATCAACCACTTCACCCGTAGAACAACGTGGTGCCATTCGACATGCTAACTTGGCTCACAACAACGGTGTGACCATTCGTACGAGCGGGGGCGCTCCAACCGGTGATACCAACCCTGACCATTACGAAAGTAATTCTTCGTCTACATCGTCTACCCCTGTGGGGACTTCCACCATACCCATATTGGTAGGCACCAATGTGGCGGCCAAGACTTCCAAAAATGACGAGTGGATCCTCGCGGTCGTTACTGAACATTTCCCCGATCGCAATCGATTCACCGTGGAAGATGTAGTTCGGGACGAAGGGGAGGCTAATATCAAATACACTCTTAGTCCCAAATCACTGATTCCGTTACCCCACCCGGTGCCCCTTTCGCCCAACGGTACCACTGTTTCTTCCGCTGT